>JAECUM010010635.1:0-22195 GCA_016617855.1 Megalonaias nervosa
TTTTTTATTAATTTTGTAAATGATAAAGTTTCTGGTCTAGATTTTCCATAACTTCCTAATTCCGAAGACTGGTTGTTCCAAGATCAGTAGAATCCAACTGAATTCCTTCATTCAAATCCTCAGCTGGTGGGACAGGTACAACTAAATTAATTGCATTATTTACCTGACCATTTTTTTTAAAATAATAGTACTCCATTAATTTACTTAGACTTGAGTACTAATATTATAATTTAACTCATTCACTTTCTTCCTTACTTTGTAAGGGCCATAAAATCTTACTTGAAGAAAATTCTGCTGAATGAGCAAGAGAGAATGGACTTTATTACGGGACTCAAAAATTCTCTCTAGTAAAGTTTGGTGAAACCAGAGTTTCACTTTTGACTTGAACTGCTGAATGCCAAATTCAAGTATAACAAGCTGGAACATTCCAGACTTGAAATTTGACCTTTGACCAGATTGAACAAATTTGAGAAGGCCAAATTGAGTAAAATTCCGCAACGGAATTGCCTTTGGAAAACTTGTTGACGCAAACTTGATGGTCAACAAATTTTGGTTACCTGACTTGGTCTTTGGTAAGGGATCAACACAATCTACCATAATTCTAGTACTACTGAATGGTTCGTCAAATGCAGGAATTGGTTGGAGATGAGCTTTAGGTATCTTCTGATTTGGTTTTCCTACAATTTGACAAGTATGACAAGATCTACAAAACTTGCAAACATCACTTTTGATTTTTGGCCAATAGAAGTGAGTCAAGATCTTGTGATACGTTTTATTGATTCCTAAATGACCAGCCATAGGAGTTTCATGGGCCAAACAAAGTATTTCCTGTCTGTAAGGTTTCGGAACCACAATCTGATATTTTACTGACCATTCGTCACTAGCAGGTACCTCAGGAGGTCTCCATTTTCTCATAAGGACTCCATTTTTAATGAAGTAACAGACAGGTACTTCAGTTGCTTCAGTTTCACTAACGGCCCGCTGAAACAAACAGGAGATCTCAGGATCCTTCTCCTGTTCGACGACAAGTGATTCTCGTTTGTCACCCTGATCAGATAAAAGAGAATGAGTATTCAAAAGAGGATCACTATGATCAATACCTTTTGACTGATCCAAATTAGAAGTGAAGGTGACCTCATCAAAAGCCTGACCAATACATGTGTCAGCTAAAGGAATACAGTCCTTATCAAAATCATTCTCATGAGCTTTCTTTGCCATAGCTCTGGTAACTGCACAAACTGGGAATAAATCAGGGATTTCTTTTTCAACAGGATCAACTTTCTGATCCAAAGAAGGCTTGTCAGTTACAAATGGATTAACCACAACCTTGTCTCCAGCTAAGTCATTGCCTAGCAACAAATGAATGCCCTCAACGGGTAAAGACACTACACCGACTGTCACAGGTCCTGAAACTAAGTCTGATGACAAATTAACAGAATGGAGAGGAACATTAACAAAGCCGCACTCTACTCCCTGAATGAGAACACTCATTAGAACAGGTCTTCTCAGAAGAAGGCAAAATACCTGAAACTAAAAGACTGAGAAGCTCCTGTATCCCTCAAAATTTTAATGGGGATAGGATTGGCCAAATCACCCAAGAGTGATATAGAACCCTTCGACATGAATGGTTCAAAATTCTCCATAACACAATCAGACTGAGGTTTTCCAAACCCAACAAATGTATTGTTTTCAATACATGACCGTGACCTTGACCTCTTAGCAATAAGAGCATTTGGGATAGGTCTATCTTGATTCTGATGCCTATATTTCAATTTGAAGCAATCAGAAATGACGTGTCCTTTTTCTTACAATAGGTACACGTAGGAATAGACAAGGATTTTGAATCAAGTCTCTCAGAGGCTTGATTTTTAGAATTTGTGCCAGATGAGTTTTACTGAGAGTCGTATTTGGTTGAAACACCTTTCTATTAGTGGACTGCTGCGTGAAAGATTTGCTTACAGCAGGAACTTTATGAGTTAAGGAATACTTATCAGCAGCACGAGCAGCATTTTCCAAGGTTTTGACCTCATGATCTTCAAGGTGATTTTTGATATCACTAGGAATACAGTTTTTAAACTCTTCGAGTAATACCAGTTGTTCGAGTCTTTCATAATCATGTTCAATTTTCTCACAGACACCATCTCTTGAACAACTGTTCTTTTTCTCTAGCAAATTCAACATAAGTGTCTAGTTTCTTTTTTGTAGTTTCTGAACTTTTGCCGATAAGCCTCAGGGATTAATTCATAACCCTTCAAGATGCATTCCTTAACCAAATCGTAATCAGAACTTTGTTGTACTGACAGAGATATATAGATCTCTCTGGCCTTGCCATAAAGTACGCTCTGCAATAATGAGTCCAATACTCTCTTGGCCATTTCGAATTCTCAGCGACTTTTTCAAAATGAATAAAATATTTGTCTACTTCATTTTCACTAAAAGGGGGAACTAACTTGATATTTCCTAAAATGTTAAAATTTGAATTTGCACGGGAAATGGAATCGTGCCTGTCACTTGCCAGATCCAATTCTTTCATTTTAATTTGCATCTGTCTCTCTCTCTCCCTTTCTTCAAACTGCATTTGTTCCTTTTGTAATTCTATTTGCCCTTCTTTTTCCCTTTCTTCTATTTGTCTTTGTTCCTTTTGTAATTCTATTTGCCTTTCTTTTTCCCTTTCTTCTAATTGCATTTTCATTTGTTCATTCTGACTCTGAAGCTCGAGCTTCCTTAACTATTTCCATATTTTTTTATTTTTAGTTCTAATTTCTTACTGTCAGAGTCTGTCATAGACTGACAGATGCCAAAACACTTTGGTCGAAAACATTCTGTCCTACCAAAAATTGAATTAAAATCTTTTTGATTTCTTGCTTTGTCAAGGAAGCTTTAGCTTCAGAAATATCGTACTTTCTGGCAAGTTCAAGCAACTCATCCTTCTTTAGACTATCCAACTGTTCTTGAGTTGGGTTAGAAAGAAAACTCCACTTTTGACATTCTTAAAGAAAGCCTGTTGTTTTCACTAAAATTTCAAATAAAATGAACTATGGAATTTAAATTTCAATTTTTAGCCAATTTCATATATCAGCCAAACTGATATATCCATTCCCGGAGGAGCAACACAATTTCTTTATGTTACGTATCAGCTCGTTCAAAGTAACACAAAGAAAGAGTGAAGACAACAAGCTTTGTAAATGTTAACAAAAACAATTTATTTCCCTAGAAAACACGGTGAAAAGGTAAATAGGTGAAACAAGACTTACGATTTACGAAGATCCAAAAATATGTTCTAAATTTGTGAAAATACACAAGTCCTGTGAATAAACAGTTCTAAATTGATACAGTCTGAATCTCAGTTCCGATCCAAGATGGCGGATGATGACGTCAGACGAAAGCTAACACACAATGTCCAGAATTTTCACTGTAAAGCACAATTCGTATTGTTCTGTTCCGATTTAGAAATAATTTCATCAAATGTCTTTGTCCAAAGCCAATAGTGTTGTTCTCCAGGGAAAATAATTATTTAGAAAGTAGATGAAATATAGCTACCACCACTAACAACACACATGTTGTTCCTTGTACGAATGCGCAACTCTTTCCAGCACAGAAATACCTTTCTTAAGGTATTATAAACTCTGTAAGATCTGACTCTGAACTACGACTGACTACGATTACGACTCTGACTAAACATTTCTTACAGGTAACTGGGCATTTAAAACAAGCTAATGCGTCATTACATGTACACACGCATGAAGGACACGTGTGATTTCGAAATTACTACAATGCGTAAACAAGTATTATTTTGAAATAACGTGGTCACAATCATTTACATAGCTCTTTCTCACTGTTTACTTGATACGAAAAACCGTCATGCAAAAATCGTGCTTACACGAGTCACATTTACGTTTTAAATAAATATGATGTTTCTAACAAACTATTAGACCTTACTAACATAAATCACCATAATAATAATAACATTTAGTGGTATAAAAATAAAATAAAAATGAAACAAATTAGAAGAATTTAAATTTTAACACATATGTAATTTGACTACAGGGTCGTAACAAGATATTTTAGGTTCAAAAAGTAAAGTAGGAGTTTGAAGGACTCCTATGTTCACTGGCCTAGAGAGAATTATTCCCGCTCTTTATTTTGTTTCTAATTAAAATATCGCTCTAGTTCTTGTTTTTGTGATATGCTGTTACCAGTTTGAGCCGAAAAATGTTGGGAAATTTCTTCTGGATTTGTGGGTATCCCTCTCTTAATAATTTGGCTGTTTTCGCTGCCTGTGACAAATGGTAAAATTTCTTCCGTTTCGTCATGTAGATCGAGTCCGAAGAGAATCATTTTTTTTTAATAGCTGTAAAGTTTGTTCGTAACTGCTTTATTTTCCTTGTTGTTGATATTATATCTGTGTCTAGTGAAGTGATCTTAGTGTTAAACGTGTCTGCCCGACATACTATTGAACGCATTTATTGCATCCAATTAAGTAAACGATGTTTTGCGAATCGGAACTCCGGTTTTGTTTGATGGAGAACGTCTGGTTGTTGTTTGTGATTGAAAGTGTTTTAGCAGTTGTAAAAAACGGGTATGTGCAACGCCTTCCCTGATGTGACGTTGAACCTCCTGGAATGTGGCTGTCGCTTCGAAATTTTGCAGTGTGGGGTTTTCAACAAATCTAAGGAATCGCTTAGAGTATCCCCATGCCCGTAGCGCTCTGAACTGCGTATGTATTGCTTTCTAAAAATCTTCCCGTTTTGAATAGTCTATGGCACCTAATAATTTGAGATTTTAGACTGCCGCTAAAAATATGTTTAGGATGGAAGGAAGATTTATGCAAGAGTTGGCGCGTATCAGTAGGCCTGAAGTAAACCTTTGTATTTAAAATTCCCGTTACTTCAAAATTGAAAATATACTAATGGAATTAATAGACACTTCTTAAAAACTTCCCTTTCCCATTCTGCCATAAAATGTTTGCATAAGTACATGCAAACGTCTTGTCCATCGCCGTGCCTGTTATTTGTAGGAACCGATTTCCGTTAAACTAAATGTCTTTTTTACCCAAACCCAGTTTTAACATTTCTAAAAGTTCCAGATCTGGTCTTTTCGTGTCGGGGTTAATCATCAAACAGCTCCGTGCCGCCCTCAACCCGTCCTTATTATTAATATTTGTGAAGATGCTTTCCACGTTCAGAGTGACTAGAAAGCTAGTTTACGGAATTTTGACTTGTCTAATTTTATCTAAACAATCGGTCGTATCTCTCAGGTACCTCGGATGCTTCCTCGCTAAGGCTGCCAAAAAGGAGTCTACGTATTCCGCAATGTTATACGATTCGCTTCCTACATCCGAATGGGTTTTCCTCTGGAAATTTTATAAGGGGCTGACCAGGATTCAGTATCTTCGTGGGTTTTTTGCTTTCTTGGCTAGGTGTAAATGTGCTTGGGTCTACAATTATCGTGTTGGTTTCAGTAGCGCCCTTGTTTCTTGGTTATAAACTTCCCATTTACTAATCTATGAAAAATACCCGTTTTTTTCTCTGCTAGTTTTTGAGTAGATTGCGTTGTCCAATCTTCGGTAATGTTTTGTATTGGCCAATTGTCTTTCTACTTCCCATAACACTCTGTTTTATCCATAATAACCGTAGCTAACCCTTTATCGGCTTTTTTGACGACAGTATTCTGATCTTGCTTTAGGATTTCTATCGCTGCCCATTCGGTCAAGGAGAGATTTAGTTTCCCTAGTACGAATCTTGACTGTGATACTTGCTTAAAAATTTGGTCGGTTCGTTTTCTAACACTTAAGGGCAGGGTTGAAGGCGGCAGGCACCAAGAACATTTCCCTACAAATTGTGTTTTAGTTATCTTTGGTTTACCATGGAAAAACTTTATGACCATTAATTTTCTAGTAAATTCTTTCATTGGTACTGAAACTGGTGTTGGGATAAACTTCAAACTCCTATTTAGGACTGTACTTTCAGCATCCGACATTTTCCGAGAGCTAAGATTGACAACTGTGCTCCCTAGCTGTCATTTTGTTGTTTCTTTGGCATTTTCCCGGCTAATGGAAAATTCCGTACGTACCCCTCTAGTTGTTCCATCCAATGGACGAGTATCCCATTAGCTGCCCTTGGTGACCAATGGATCCCGTCCGTGTGGAATGAGACATCGAAGCTGGAACCACTCTCCAACACCCTTACCCCTTCTATTTGCAGTTTTGATACATCTTCGTTTAGCCGGGTTAAATTCCAGGTTTCAACTAGCTTCCTATTTCGTCAAGTGTCTTAGACCTGGACTTTAGCCACAAAAAGTTTATAGGTAGGAAATTTTCCTTTTGTTACCTTTAGTAGATCCTTGAAATTTTTGAAAACCCGATTCGTATTCATAATTTCCCTTTCGTTCATACCTATACTGAAAGATAATGTCTCCGGTTTTTCCTCGTGTTTATGTTTTTACTAATTCTAGCATATGCGAAAATCTAGCACCCGGGTATGCTTCAGTCTGGACGAGATGGTCGGTCGGATTGGTGATTAGGCATAAATTCGAGTCTCCCATTATCAAATTTGGTAGCGTAATCTTAGGAATAATCCATTCCTTCTTTTGGCCTTTATGCCTATTAACCAGTTCTGACTTCCTAGGGAAGATAACTGCGGTGGCGTAGGTCTGTTTGGGAAATGTTGGAGATAATGATCTTGACCTATTCGGGGTCAGATTGGCGGACCGGGGGTGTATTCCGCTTCTAAGAAGGAGACCTTGACCTTAAAATCGACGTCAGCGTAGGAATGAACGGGACAGCCAGCCATTTACTAATTTGTGGAACTGAAGTAGTGGGGGGGGGCTAGGTTTGGACAGATTAAGATTTTTTTCTAAAGAACGCCTAACATTTTTGGGGCTTGGGTCCTGCTTTCTGTGTCGTTTAGGGGTCTCCTGACTGTCCCTGGAATTCGAGTCTGAGATCCTCCTTTTTTTAAAGAGTCATAAGCGACTCCGTGCCTAACACTCGCAAAGGCTGAAATCGATTATTCAGTGCAATCTGCGGTTCAGTGGGGTTTCTTCTCGGGTTAGTTTTACGTGGGCTATTGTACACCGGTTCAGTGATAGTTCTCAAAGTTGACGGTGGAAGACGATGGTGCAAACTGCTGCTTCAATGTTCTTAGGTTGTTCTTTTGGCGCTACCGGTACAAGTGACCATATAATTGCTTGGTATTCTTAGATAGTTTCAAATATTAACTTTCTCCTTAAATTCCCCCCTCCCCCTTAAGTGCCATGGTTAGAAAGGATACTCATAGTACTGCCTGTCAAGCCAAAACCATCAATCATCACCATGAGTTCTGAAATTCTATACTGGTAATGTTTCGATAGAGCCTGTGCAACCTTAGTAGCCCATGTTCGGTTCAATCCATTTAATTCCTTTTTGAGTGCTGTGTTTGATTGGGTCGGTCTTAGAAAATTATCTAAGAGTCTCACCTGTTTTTCAAACCCCTTAGTCCTTTCCCTGCCTAGACACTGGGGTTTCAATACATTCAAATGGTGCAAAGCTTGTAAGATTTTAAAGAACAATGTAATGAGGTGTCCATTAGGGTTTTGTGGTGTACGCCCATTGCTATATCGATTCTGGCGCCCACCTCGATTCATTTTCAAAGAGTGAATAAAAGATAAAATATAGAAAATTTGAATGAAAAAAGGAATGTGCAAAGATGAAACAAACTGGTGCCGAATGAAATAGAGAACGAATGCGAAACGAACAAGATATTTTACCAAACAACAATAAACGGAAACCCAAAATATGCAAAGTCACGACAATAATTAAGATAAAATAAAATAAAATAAAAGGGTTACTCATCCTTTTTTCGATCTCAGGTCTATAACTCCTAGGGCACAAATGATGACGCCAACTGAAATACTGGAAAGATTTTTCCAGCGTAAGCGACACTAGCCATATATTATCCCAAGATCCCCCGCTTCATCAACTCCAGTAGAGCGACTCTTCTCAATCACTGGCAAGATCTTTCGGCTCGAAAGATGCGGGCTGTCAAACGAGCATTTTGAAAATTTAAAGTTTCACAGATGCAACAAGCATTTTATGTAACTGGTTTGCATATTTGTACTTCTTATCAAATATATTTTATAAATAATGTCAACTACACTATAATCAGTATCATGTCAATATATTTATGATTGCTTATAATGCACATTTTTGATACAACATATGCATAATACTCCTATCAAAATTATAGGTCTTTTTGTGTCTCGTTATAGGTAAAGGTAGTTCTATTTGTAACTGACTAAAATAATTTTAATTGTAATTGAAACTTAACAGACATAACTTTGAGTGATTGAAATTGTAACTGACATCTGCAAGCAACTTTTCGTTCTAATTGTAACGGACATCTGCAAGCACATCGTAATTTATATAAATGACGAAAGCAATTGAACCCAAGTCTACTTTACTTTAGTGTACACTGTTAATGACTAACTGCTCAGATAGTATATGAAAGCAGTATGGAATCGTCCGAGTTCGAAAGCCACTAATGCCTTGCATTAATCTGCAGCAGTATTGCACGAATTTTTCTCCTTACTGAGATAGAATCAATTACCTGTGGAGGAAAGTAATCATCAAACGGCCTAGCTACAAATGAAATGTACCTCTTCCATTCCTGAAGTAAGGTAAACGCATATTCCATTTTAACGTTTCCCTTGTTATCTGATATCTACAAAGTTATGTGTTAAAACAGAAAATTCCAAAACATCAAGACATGCAACTATTTCTTGTAATAGCCTGTAATTTGCGCATTCGTCAAACAACAGCGCCATCTGCATATCTGAGCGATATAGTTATATTCTAAAGTTTATCCCGGATGACAAATTTCAGGAATATGAGCTTCATTTTTGGCAACTATGTATAATACCCCTCTTTGTATCGCTGTAATAACTGGACTGCTTGATCCAACCTATGTTCTTTAAATTCGTGTAACCACAATATGCTATGCGTGGAAACACATGCATACTAAACAATTACTTATGTTTGATCAATATGAGCTACCTGTCTCAATAAATTCAGATAAGGTTGGAGAAAATACTTCTCGTATAACTAATTTTCTCCCTGTGAAGATTGTATTGATTTTTAAAAAATGACAAAGGACCAAACTAATTTATTAATAACAAAAAGGATGCAATTGATTATATTGTTATGTACATTTAATTTAATTGCTTGTCTGTTAGTTTTAAATTTTTTATTTCATTGCATGTTATTGTAATGTATCATTGTTTGCTGGACTTAAACCTTGTCCAAAATTGAGTTCATTTCTGCTTGACCTGATTGACTTTTTAAAAAAAAGAATTATTTCATTTATGTAAACAACTAATAATAGCTTTATTATTCTCTATGTCTATGAGCTTATTAACTGAATTATTATTCAGGTAAACAATGAAGGAGTAAATATGTTGATCAGGGTCAGGATTTTAGAGATTCCCAAATGAATTGTATATGCTATTACGTTGTAAATAAACAAGGCTCATTAGATCATTCTTTGAAGGTTATTTTCCATTAGGTTATGGTTGTTTTAGAAAATGCTAATTGTGACATTGAGGTCAAACAGAGAACTATATTATCTTGTGACTGTGAGGATTTTACCAGTTGAGCTTTAACATCTAGCACTTTAAGTTGTATTATGGTGTGACCAGATTGGGCTCAATTTTATTTTCTTCAAATTATTGAATTCAAGTGATTATTTTCTCTGGAAATACAAAAATGCTCTGGCAAAATTCTTGGATAGAGACATTCATTGGAAGTTATAATGAATTCAAACCTGGAATAATATTTCTGTGATTTAACAAGAGACTGTTGACACATCAGTACTTCGAAAACCATAACAGACACATCATCGCCTTCAATTTTGGATCTCTTCGGGACTTGAACTGAGTTTTATTCAGGACTTTTATTACTAGGACTTGTGTCTTTAATTCTTGGATTATTTTTGGATTTAATTCGCAATACCGTAAGTTCTTTTTCTCCTTTTTCACTTTGTATTCTAGGGAAATAAATTATTTGTTAAATTTTACAAAGCTTGTTGTCTTCACTCTTTTCTGTTACTTATTCTAGGAGCATAGGCTCGTAATATATATATATATATATATATATATATATATATATATATATATACTATATATATATATAATATATATATATATATATATTTGAAACGATTCTGGTGGATAAACTAACATGGTGTTTAAAAAATAATTCTTTCAAACAAATTTGAACACACAACTCAAATGAAAATTTGTTCTGTAATTAGACGATAGGGTTTAGTCTATTTTCACATAAATCTGGCTGACATGCGCATCCACTGTGTGGGGTAAACATTATCTCGAAGGGCTCATACATATCTTCAACCATATTTTTGACAGTTTATTAATAATTTCATCGGATTCATCTGAATTCTTAAGACAAACCTACTTATTACATCTACAATTTGCTGTCCCTGTATACCGAAGTAACCAATAGCAGGGTGATTTCTAACTTCAAAATCCGGTAGCTGTTTATCATTAATTATAAACGCGTAACATAACAAACAAAAAGAGTTCAACAGCTCACGCCTTTCCTTCTGATCTCTCCTTGCATTGTAGTTACAGGATCAGTCCATAACTTTAGTGGAGGTAGTAGGTTCAATGCCTTTGTAGAATATTCGTGTATTCTCATAATTTCCAATAAAGCAGAAGATTTGAAGTTTTCAAGGACGCCAAATTTTCATCATGTTTGAAAAGAAATGTTTCTTAAGCTGCAATGTTTTCAAATTTATAACTTTTTCTCCGGTTCTTTTTTTCTTGATAACTATTTGGGTTTCTGGTTCTAAGGGCCTTAATCCTAAGCTGTCTCTTACACTAATCTCTTGTCTAATTCTGATGTAAATCACAGTTTATCATCAGGCCTGATCGCTTTCATTTTAATAGTAATCACACCCGGGTCAATCACATGTGTGCGGTCTTTGAGAATCACGGGATCCAGGATGGAACTGCAAGACTGCTATTTTTAAGTTGGTTTAGTAAATATGTTACGCTGGTATTTACGGTTAAATACATCAGAAACAACAGGCAGTTGGACAATAAGGAAATCTCTACTCCAGTCACCAAGAAGTATAGCGTAGAGTGTTTCATCAAATACTACGCTACGAGTTTGTTCACGCCTGGACCAAAACAGAGTACCAAATTTTCCGATATACAATACAAACTAGTATTTTCTTCGATTTCATTAACACTTCAACCCAAATAATTTCATTACTTTATGATTCAAGGTCGGTTCATAGACGGGATAATAGTGATTCCATGCAATAAACTAAGGTACCCACACTATGAGTTGATCTATCAAACGATAGGGATCACTATATCAGTCGATTTGGAAGCTCCTTGTTGTTAGATTGCATCTAGGGAGTTTTCGTGAAACAAAGAATGGTCACACCCTCTGCTATGGTGAGAATCTGAGCAAATTTTTTAGACCGCTCCGGTGGCCTAGTGGTTAGAGCGTCCGCCTCGGATACGGGAGGTCATGGGTTCGATCCCCAGTCGAGTCATACCAAAGACTTATAAAAATGGTACTAACAGCTACCTCGCATGGCGCTCAGCATTAAGAGGTTAGTGTTAGGACTGGTCGACCTGGTGTCAGGATAATGTGACTGGGTGGGACGTCATGCTACATGTCTGTGGCATGATATCCCAGTGCTAGACATCACTATAAACTGCCACACTGCAGACACCGTAGTGATATGACTGATTGTTAAAGCTTCGTTAAAATCCAAATCACACACCCTGAGCAAATGTTTAACGATACTTCCGGTATTCAGACTGAAAACAAGAAAGTCTAGTGAACGCAGAACCAGCGGAAGAACTTTCTTAAAGATTTGAACCAGAACTGGTTTCAATATATTTTTGACGTGATTTCAGCTATAGACTAACTCCAAAAAGATTTTCGCCAGTAAACAAGGGCCTTGCTTTTGTGCACTAATCTTCATGGACATATGTTCGATACAAGAGAACAAATTCGCGTCATATTTATCCATGAATCTCAGATTAGATCTAATTCTTTTTATTAATGGAGGCGAATACAGAATTTTTATAAGATATACTGATCGATTCGCTATCACGTGTTTATATCTAAAAATATTTAAGAATGTAGCAAACCTATATACAGAAGTTTTGCTAAGCGTCTCCAACATTAAACATATTTAGCTTCTGAACCCAATAACAAACAATATAACAAAAACGTGTTTTGAATTTTAACACTTCTAATATTTCTGAACACATCGTCAAAACAAACTAAGCACATTACTAAACATGCGATGAGCAAGTGTATAGTTGCTAAATATATTTCTAAGCACTTTTTGTAGCAAAAATAATTTGATCCATTTAAGAATTTATGTTTATGTTCTTTCCTGAGAAAATAAAGGAAACTTTCTCATGTATATATATATAGATTATTGATAATTACTATCGGTCAACACATTCATAATGCACATAACGTTACACACGGTGCGTCAGTCAGTGCTAAACTTATGGAAAATATGTTTTGTTTACATTATAGAGATTTTATGAAATGCAGTCATATTAGTCTGTCATGACGTCAGCAGTCAGATGTAAGATATATCTAACATGCACGCGATCATGGCTAGATTTTACCGTCGAAAAATGTCAATGGTCGACCCAATTATTCACAGTGCAGAATTATTTGTTTATTACCAGTTATTGTTTGTAAAGTTTGACAGCTAATTCTCTAGACGTATAACATAAGTGAAAGCATCTTTTTGACGGAACAGAAGCATGGATCACTGACAGCTTCACTGTATATTTGATGAGATGGTGGCTGTCAACAGTAGAGACAACAAAAGAGTATTCATAGAACCTAAACTCAGCCTCCTTTTAGTATCTACTCTGGAGGAAGCCAAGATAGAACAGCGATAGACCAAGTTTCATTGCACATAATGGATGCAAACTCGTCCTCGTTTGCCAGTTCTGTATTCTCAGATCACTTCCATGGTTGTTCAAATCCCGAAAAGATGGTGTTTGATTCTTGTCAGTTGAGTGGTTCTCAGTCAATCCTCTTGTGTTTTATAGTGGAATCATGAGGTAGGAACTTCGCGTGCCTGCCCTATAGAATGGTGTTGATATGTGCATTGAATTAAGGGGAGGACTGGAAAGTGGGCTGAACAAGCTTTACGATGGCGTGCCGCTGAAGAAGACATTGGACTTTTGCGGGAGTGCGATTTGCATTAACGAATTCTGAATCCATATCCTTTAGAACTTCAATCTCATTGCCTTTTGTTTTTTATTTTGTGAATTTGTATTTCTGCATTTTTCTGTCTATATTTTGCTTGTTTTTCTGTACATTGTACATTTTAATAACTTCATATTTAATCCACACTAATTTTATACACTTGAGTCTATCACATATTTGTATGTACATGTTGTACACTAATAATGGTAATATTTCATTCTAGAGATGTTAAATGAAGTTTGAACTCACCATACGTAAAAAAAAAAAATAATATTCGCATGCATAATTATTTAGTCCACCGATTGTTTATATTTTGCCACCTGTTTAATATCTCATAATAGAAATAATCAAATGTATTGCTATCCAGTTTTAATCACCATTGAAACCTTATTGACATTTCTAAAATAAGCCATACTGAACTTCTTATCATGAAAGTGCAAATATATTTTGACAGGTGAACGAGATGCGTAAATAAACTCAACCAAGCGACGGATGTTCAGTCATGCCAAGGCTAGAATCGATTTTAATAATATGTTTCACTCAACAAACTCCCTTTGCAGTGACAAATAATGAGTTTAAAGAAAACCAGATCCCAGAAATTTACGTGACAGGTTTAACTGGAAGGATTAGAGATTTGATCAATGATAGAATGTGGTAAAACATGAAAGCATATCTCTACTTGCTGAGATTCTAGGTGTAAAAGATAGTAGCAAGTGTTTACCTGCCATTAACAATCGTCATAAAAGGGTTTAGAAATAATTATCTATGTCAGATCTCGAGCTACGGGCACCGCAATGTTGTATTAATGATGAATGGCCATGCTAAGTCGTGCAGTTTCAGGATATACCAGTCCTGACCTATTTTTATAGTGTCAGTCATGCATTCCCACACAGTTACAGTTACAATGAGCTTTAAATAGTTGGCTAAAAAGTTGTGATATTGTCTATATTCTAGACACTAGTGTTCATCTCTATAGCTAAAGTCAGTGGAACCCATCTGTACCTTTAAGGTGTGGAAAATATTAATTTCATTGCTAATTTTTCAGACCAGCTTATAATATGGCCACCTTAGTAGCCATCGTGAACTTTTTTTATCGCTATTTCGTTTGAATAGATTCTCATATAGCCATGGAATATTCAGCAAAATATTTCTTGTTAGATTTAGTTGGCCATAATGAAAATGGAGAGGGTTAGACCAACACGACTAACATGGCCACATTGGGCATTTTGTTATCATTACAGAGCTATGGGCATAGCCAGGTGGGCTTTGTTTTGCTGAAACACATAGCACTAAAATAGCTGGTCCTAAATGATAAGTAAGCCGATGTTACCTCTCAAAACTTAAGTAATTCTTGTTCCAGCCTATTCTCCTGAACAGATGGCCATTCCAACATGTTTCCTTTGGAGGGGGGGGGCGGTATTTATTTATTTATTTATTTATTTATTTATTTATTTATTTATTTATTTATTTTGCTTTTATAAGCATGTTTTAACAAAATATTTTTAACTGTTCCTATCATAACTTATCTGATTCAATCTCCAAAATGGCTGCTTTGTGGGCCATACAAAAATTGTTTATATAGCTACGTCTGAAAATATGGTCATAATAGCACGGTGGTTTCACAAAAAAACTGTTGAAGTATATAATTAGTTTGAATGAAATTGGTGTTCATCTGCTCACCAGCATTGTGTAATAATAGTGGTCAACTCAAAAATCATTCTTCTGCTCCTTATACACAAATGTTGACACAGGCACGGGGATTTCACAAAACACACATTGCAAAATTCTTTTTGTTTTGAATTGAAATGGCTCATGTCTGACTACCAAACATATTCACACTTTGTGAAAGAGTCGGAGAACCAGACGTCACTGAAATTGGATCAAATCCAAGGTCATTTTGAACTTTTTTGACCTTCGTTGATCTTAAAAACACGTTGACTTATACAGATCCAGCTTATTTCTATTAGACTTTGCAGTTAATTGCTTTCCAATAAACAAGTTTATTCAACACTCTGACATTGATTTTAAGGTCAAAGATACTAACTGAGATTCTTAGGTGCATTAGCTTGTGAGCATAGCAACACAAAACGAGTATAAATAGAATTGTTTCAGAGTCATTTTGTTGTTATGTCTCAAGCATACTTTAGACGATACCAGCTCAAGAACTTGTATTGTTTATTTTTGTTTCTTTCTAAAACATTTATCGAAGCTTAGAGTGTAGGTATAATCATTGTATTATCGTATTCAAGATAGCTGGTTCAAAGTTAAAGACCATGCCAAAGCGTTCAGACTGCACTAAACAAATATTTCTTGAACATCTTAAATCGAGCATGCAAGAAAATATTCTTTTGCCAGATTTGGCATGCTGCAGTTCTCGAAAATATCAAGGATAGTTTCAGTACTCAGCAGTGAATGTGACAGTATTTCAGCTTCTTGCACTTTGATATTTTAGCAAATGGCCGAAGTGGAGCTGATATCGCTTACCTGGTTAACACTACTGCCTAGTAGCCAGCTGCTAGAGATGTTGGCTAAAAAGTATTGGTCAGTGGAAGCCTTCTGTGAAAATTTTCTCCAATGTTTATGGTTAGATATGTAAAAAAGCAACTATTACAAGTTTTCTATTGACATACATCTTCATCCATATTTGGTGTTATAATTTTCGCCTGTTTCACTCTTTGGGGTATGTTAAATCCAAATTAGCATCATTTGTCCAGTATCGAAAGTCTTCACTGCCAGCACGCTTTCTGCCAGAGCTGATCAAATTCTGCTATGTTGTTCTATATAAAGCTATTTTTATTATTTTTTGTAGCGTAATTTCCGGGCTACTGGCAGCCTGAACCACGTTTCATTATAAATTTAAAGCTTTTAATAGAATAAATAAAACAAACAAAACAAGGTATTGGCCGTAGATGTGATACCATCGAATATACGTAGTTCACGGCTCCTCAGTGGTAAATCTACTTTAAATAAGCTCGGTGTAGCAATGAAAAGAACGATCTGATGATATGTTCTCAGTGCAATCAATGAATCACAATTTCTAATTTATGCAAATTAAATGCAAATGGGTATTTGCTTTTTGTCTTGGTGGTAGTGGTTATTTCGTTTTTTATACTCACTTGGTTTTGATAAAACAACACGATGCCGTAAGTTGTAATTTGTCATAACCATATTAGCTATGGACATTTCGCAGTAATTCACATTTAAGCATTCATACTGTCGAAGAATGTACGTGAAACATGTAACTAGTTCAGTCAGATATCCAGTGAAAAGATGTATTCGTGCAACTTTATTTACAAACAATATGTAAACAATTAGTATCTGCAATTTCACGTACTACTTATACCAAAACGTTTGATCCTAAAATATTAACTGTATTCACTTTAAATGATATTAATGCTAGAAGAAGCCAACACCACGCTATGTTGGATACGATAAGTGATCCTTATGTGATACGTAATTCTCATTTTGCTTTTGATTTGGTGAAGTACTCGACCTAGAATTTATTTAATGCACGCTTTTCCTTCTCAGATCCCCTTACAAAACGGACCTGCGTTTCTTCATTGCCTCTCGAATTAATTTGTCACCATGTGTGAATGTTGTTTTTAGTTTAGTCACTAAAATTCCGAATTTAAAAAGAGCTTTCAAATTTTAGTAAAAGACATTTCAAATCTATGCACACCTTAGTGGGAATAAATAATACAATAAAATGCTATGCATCCTAATTATTTTATTGAATCCTAATTCTAGTGATTGCATTCTGGACTTTGACAATAATAAAACGGAATAGCACATGTAACAATGGTTTTTCGCAACGGCATAATTCTGATTACATGTCACAACCCGCAGACCAGATTTGTTGGTTTGCTTATAATGAATAGATGCACATATTTAAGAACAGTGATCCATGTACATGTCTCAATAGCAAACAAGACAATAATTAGATACAGATGAGATTCAACTCTCCATTTTCAAAACACTCATAACTGACCACTTATATAACGTGAAAATCATTGTTAAACTGTTGAATCTGATGTGGGCTTAAATACGCACACCAAAAATTGAATATAGATAAGTTTTTTGTTCCTAAGTTTTGTGTGATTTTTTTGTGATTTGGATTTTTAACGTAGCTTTAACAATTTTTCAGTCATATCGCTACGATGTCTACAGTGTGACTGTTTATAGTGATGTCTAGCACTGGGGCATCATGCCGCAGACATGTAGCATGATGTCCCACCCAGTCACATTATCCTGACACCAGGCCGACCAGTCCTAACACTAACCTCTTAATGCTGAGCGCCAAGCGAGGTAGCTTTAAGTACCATTTTTTAAAGTCTTTGGTATGACTCGGCCGGGTTCGAACCCGCGACCTCCCGCATCCGAGGCGGACGCTCTAACCACTAGGCCACCGGAGCGGTTTTCCTAAGTTTCAATACAAAAGTATTGCAAATATGTGCTATTATGTTTGCATGTGCGCTCGAGAATAAATGACAGTAATATTATATAAATGAATGTTCACATAATAAAAAAAAATTGCTTGCACGTATCTGATTAGGCTGATACTAGTGGACAGATAAATAAACACATGCAAATTATATATTATTTATCCTCCAAATTCTATTTTGCAACATCAAAATAGCATTTTCAAAAGAGTAAACGTAACTGTTAAACCATATTTTGGAAAATTATGAGACATGACAATTCATTGGGAAACGTCATAGATATTAGCGTCAACAATGTCTTCCCGAAAACGTGTTTTATTTTTAAAAGTAAATTCGTTTCCCATCTACTAATTTATACTTAACATTTTACCAACGTAGTGGGCAACTGTCAACAATCAAGTCTGTTTAAACGCAATGAACTGTGACTTTCTGCAGCTCTAATACGGGTCAAGATTAGCTATTAAGCAACAGAGTGGGCAACAAATATCGTATCAGTCAGCTTAAATGCACTGAACTCAGACCATCTGTCTGCAGGTCTAATGTGAACCCTAATATTGTTAAATATTTGTCCAGATCTGTGGAAATCAGCAGCAAATACCATAAATTAATACACATTTCGCCGAGATAATGATTGTTGCGCTTCGTTGGAACCTATATGATTATGACAAAAAATGGCGATTCTAAAAAAAGATCGCATGCATTGAATTATAGCAACTATACAATCCACACAAAAATAAGTTCCGCATAATATAGCGTCTCACGTATGCAATCAAAACGTCCTTGAATATTTCCACCGCATGTTTAAAAGATCTCAATAGTCTGTTCAACAATTAACATAACTTAAACACACTGAACTGAGACCGTCTGTCTGCAGCTCTAATGTGAATCCTAATGTTGTTCAATACATGTCAGTATCTGTGGAAATCAGCAGCAGATATTATAAATTCATTTAGTTTCGTAGACATATTGAATTTTTTTTTTTTTTTGTTCTTCGTTGGATCTTTAAATGACAAAAATGGCGCTTCTGAGAATGACTTCTGATGCAGTGACTTATAGCAACTGTACAATCCATAAAAAAAAGTTCCATAGAATATAGCGTCTCACCTCTGCAATTATAAAAATCCTTGGATATTTCCGCCGCACGTTAAAAAGATCTCAATAGCAAAGTAGTGGGCAGATTTAACTGTCCTCAGACCTGTGGTTGTTACTACGTCATAACGACTTTACTGACGTCACATCAACCTGATCACATCGCAGAACTATTAGGAACATAAGCGTTAGTTTCAGATTATTGTATTAGAACTATTTCTTCGATTATATATTTTTTTAATTAAGCAATTACCGGAATAACATAAATTAGATGTGCGGGTATCTCAGTGATGATTTAGATGGTTATTACAAACACCTTTCATATTGTAGTACGGATGTATTTTTTACACATGGTCGGTTTTCAGTCCGCCGTAACATTTATCAGTTTCTTTATAAAACAATACAAGGATGTTCCAACTGCGGCGTCTTGATGTTACATGTTTCTGTTCATGCAAGCATACACATGAAAACACATAGGAGCCAACAGATGCTACAATAAAAATGTCTAATACGATGAATTTGTGCACAACATGAAAACAAACATTACAATTGCAGCTTACTGTGGTGTCAAAATATTATCATTGTGTGTGTGTGTGCGTATGTATATATGTATGTATGTATGTATATATATATATATATATATATATATATATATGTATATATGTATGTATGTATGTATATATATATATATATATATATATATATATATATATATATATATAACCCTTCATGATGCTTAAATGGATTATGTACACATGTCCTGTATATGAACGGCTCAAAACCGCCTGATCGGTGCGATACGAGAAATGCCATACTCCTTTGACGTATTTGATGTTCGGAAGCTTGTTTGTGGCATTTTCGATCAATATATTTTGTCAAGTGTACAGGACATTCCATGTCATATAGTATTTGAAAAATGGATATAGAATCTTCAATTCCTAAAAGGGTGACTGAAATGCTACTACAGCCCATTTATCTCCCCTTTCCTTCCGCTTGGTACAAATGTGACTAGACAGTCAACAGTAATAGTATTTTTTCCTCCATATTAGCAACTCATACCTGTGTCAGATTTCGGATTTAAACGGTTATCATATTTAATGTTGTTTTAGGCCCCACGTGTAAAAAGGAACCTCTGGGAAAGGAGAATTGGTTCTCTGGGTTAGTAAAGGTTTGTACATGGAAGAATTCATGACGTGGGGAACAAAGTTAATTAGAAAGATTTTTCCGCTTAATGAAACGTTTATTTCTTCAATTAGACTTACGAAATGACTCTATGGTCTTAAACTAAGTAACAGAAAAGAACGAAAACCAACAATTCTTGTAACATTTAACAGATAATTTTTTTTTCCCTAGAATACAATTTAAAAATTTAAAAAGAACTTATTATGAATTAAATCCCAAATTGTCCAAAAAGTTCTATCATAGGTCCTAATAAATAAAGTTCTATATAACTCGAGTGGTATTCCAAATAAGATCCAACACTGAATGTGTTGATGTGCCTGTAGTGGCCTGTGATATAGAGAGGTGCCAACAGTCTTTTGATGAATCACTTTAATATAATCGAAGATGTCCTTATCTGAATTCACTATAATTCCAAGTTAATGTTCCAGTCCAAGAATATTATTGAAAAGCAGATTGCATTTCCAGCGAATAATAATTTGAATGAATAATTCCACCTAAATGAAATACTGAAAACAACAAGACTGATTTTGCCTCAGATTTTAAAGGCAAGAATGAGTAATTTATAAAGTAAACAAGATTATATAATTAGAAAAACTCAGACGTAAAAGTAGAACCAGGATGAAGGTCAAAAGTTCATTTCTAGAAAATTCAAAGTTGTCAACAAGATAAAATCTGTTACTAAAATTGTAATAAAGAATGTGTTGAACTTCAGGTACACTAGGTATTTCCATGGAGGAATATCAATGTCCCTGACTCGGATAAAGTTAAACATCTTTACATTAATATTGACTTGAATACTTAATCCACAACCACAGAGAAATATTAACTATGTATTATGCTTTTTACAAAATAAATGAATTTCATTTGCGAAAAGATCAGGTCCAAAATACAATTGTGCATAACATATAATCAGGAGAAAACTAACAAACAATACAAATTAAATATACATAACACTTGCGTTATGAGACTCGGATGCAGTTTGTATTGTATCGGCATAGTACTTCAGGAATTGTATGACTTGCATAATGAAATAAAAGAGAGCTACGCTTGGCAACGCAAGCTGTATATACAGGGTCCTTGTACGGGACACATATTACCTGTCTTTCTTGTACGGGAACTATATGTCTCGGTCTACTATAGATTTCAGAAAGATGGTATAGGTCATGAATAATGACTCTTATAAAGCATAAAACCCGTTTTGCCGAACTATGGCGTGGTAAATTTTCAATTAATTGCACTTAGCGGGCAAATAATGATCTTGGTCTCTCGTGGTTTTTGTGAAGACTTCATTCGAAATATGTGGGCATGTATGTGAAATATGATAATATTAATAGATGTTAACAAAAACCGGTGTGACATGAGAAGTGGACACCTGCTAAAAAAATTTTAACTTTTTAAAATTATATCTATTTAACCATGCATATTTTATCATTGTATATGAATTTATCTATCTAATCTATCTCTCTATCTCCATCTATCTCTCTCATATATATCTGTGTGTGTGTGTGTGTTTAGCGGCACACAAACACAATTCTGCCCTTTAACAAAGTACCATTTTACTTACCTTTAGGTAGAGTCAAACTTCAAACAACGTAGACCATGGTATGACGTCACATAAATGCGCTCAGGGTCTATGTAGTTTGTTTTATTGCTAACCTCTAACAAACTATATACACATAAATCTACCGGAGGATAATAAGACCGCAGTTCTGGATCTGTGCAGTTTGTATAAGCGAGTATCGTCTCTATTTGATAAAAGTGGTAAAATCCAAAACGTTGCTACATTCTTCAGGAAAAGAAAACTTCAAAAATAAGCGTAAGTATGTACTCCTACAATAACGAAGATCAATGGGAAAAAAATTCTTTAAAAGTTAAACAAAAATATAACAGTTAAAATCCATTATTATTATTTTTATAAACCGCTTTATGTAAGTAAGTCTAAGATTTTCTCTCGTTTCAGAACTAACAACTTGTAGTGAGGACGCAACAGGCCTTGTTTTACTACAACGAGCCACGGGGAAGCAGAGGCGGGGGGGGGGTGGGCAATGTTTTCTTTACTCCGAGATTAAATCGCACGTCATACTATAACATACACGAATTTAATATCGGCTACGTGAGTTCTCTGAGATATGTACTGATAGATCAAATTTATTTGGTGGCGTGTTCTAAGTACATAATAAGAAACATCGACTCATTTTTCCCAGAAAGAAAAAATATATATATATATATA
>JAECUM010010636.1:0-11546 GCA_016617855.1 Megalonaias nervosa
ATATATATATATATATATATATATATATATATAGTATCCTAACATGCTCCAAACGTGTTTTCCTAGCAAACTATCGTAATCAGATCAGTATTTTATCGGAGTATTGACAACTGTTGCTTACCATATGAATATCAACCTTCAGTGCGATTAGCTCAACAAGACCACAGAATTTAGAAAATGACCTCACTTAGTTTAATTCTGTTACGAAATGAAACCCGTATAAAAGGGAATCGGTAGAAGTCAATAACAGAATCGACGTCTCTATTATCTATGTTATGTTTTAATATTTCGTCCTGCTTGCTTGCAATGCTTTCAGATACGTAGGTATTTTGCCCAAAACAGCATGCAGTAAATAAGAGAATGTGACAGAAATTGTCAGAGTAAAAATTAAAAAAATATTGATTATAAAGAAAATAAAACAAATCAGCACTTTTCATTATCCGTCCGCATGGCAATATCCATGACGAAATAACCAGATAATACAAAAGAATACTTACATGGGGGGAGAGAGAGAGAGAGAGAGAGAGAGAGAGAGAGAGAGAGAGAGAGAGAGAGAGAGAGAGAGTATTCCACTAATATCTAGTTCACTGGAACATTTTCATACTTCTTAAAGGAAAAGGTTGTTTACCCAGGTGATCAACGCAGTAAACACGTTTATAACGCCATAAGCAAAGACCTGATCTACCGACAGAAGCGTCATGAAACACTACTCGACTATTTTTGTGACACAAAAATAAGCCGTATTTGTATGTCGTTGTAGTAATTTGCATAAGATCGTACATTTTGTTCTCCAGAAATTTCTTTGCCAAAGGAGAGAAAAGGAAATCGCAATCTATTCGGTTTATCTCGGCTATTTCTACAATTAAAATTGACAGTATAATTACCGAGAAGTTGCGCATAAAAAATTTCTTTTTCATTTCCATCTTCTTGGTCAGTTGTTTTAATAATAGATGCCAAATACCAACTATAGCATGTGCTTTTGCAAAACGTAAAATTGCCCGTGCTAATTTAAGCACTTCCGTTGTCAGAACTTCGTTTTCGGAAGTACGTAGTTTGTTCACATTGCCATGATCTTCAGTTTCTGAGGAAAGTAAATCGCATATGTAGTCCACAATCCCATAATGCCTAAATGGAACCGCTCGGTTTTAAAAGACATCGGAACTTAAGAAGTTTGCATACATTCGAGGTATGATCCATTGGAATAACTGAGAAGGTGAGAATGACGCCAATCCAGCATTATTATCCATTTAAACGTTGAAGCCAAAAACAATTAATTCAAACCACAAGTTCTCCCATTCCAAACTTATCTGCTACACTTTCTCTTACACTTCTTTTTGGATACTTCAATTCACAAGGAAGTTAGACGATGATATAAAGACTGATTTCTTTCGTTTGTAATGTTGCACTTATAAAATTTGAAAGCACCCGCTAACTTAAATAAATCTGATTGGCTACTTTAAATAACAGGTATGTTAAAAAGAAATAAATAGTAACTATCCGGTTTGTAAACATCATAGATGAGAGGCCGACTGTGTGAGATCAAGAGGTTGACTAGCGGTAATGATATCAGAGTCACAATAACTGGAAAATCCTTCATGTAATTTACAAAATTTCATTTTATAATGTTGTGCTATTGCTGGGATGAGAGTGGATGGAAATGACATGAGATATTTATAATTTTGCTGCAAAATAAACTATAATAATAATAATAATAATAATAATAATAATAATAATATTTAACACAATTTTCGGGTATTTGTAAGTTCTTTTGTGACTATCCTAGAAACTTATAAAGCTTACACACATAATCCTTTACAACAAATATTTCATCTATTCACTCATTGCGCAATTGATAAAAAAGAACCATGCTGAAGTTTTGGAAACGGTACACTTTGTCGCCAAAAGAGCACACCAACAATCATGTTGTAAGCAACATACACTATGGTGCTCCTAGTAACGGGATGACTTTAAGAATGTTCCTCTGACGTGTGATGTAACAACAACAACAAGATTTTAGTACTTCCTTTTTGATCTTACTTTTATGTTTTTGCGTGTGTTTCCTGTCCGTGTATATATTTTAAATACATGCTTAGTTTGATTTGCTTTCACTCTTCTCTGTCGATTAGAATACTTAAATTTTGTCTATGCAATTACTCCCTTCGTGTTTTTTTTAATTTTTTTTTTTTATGGTATTTCTCCGTATCCTCTAATAACCGCTCCGGTGGCCTAGTGGTTAGAGCGTCCGCCTCGGATGCGGGAGGTCGTGGGTTTGAACCCCGGCCGAGTCATACCAAAGACTTACAAAAATGGTACTAACAGTTGCCTCGCTTGGCGCTCAGCATTAATAGGCTAGTGTTAGGACTGGTCGGCCTGGTGTCAGGATAATGTGATTGGGTGGGACATCATGCCACATGTCTGCGGCATGATGCCCCGGTGCTAGACATCACTATAAAACTGCCACACTGCAGACATCGTAGCGATATGACTGAAAAATTGTTAAAGCTACGTTAAAAATCCAAATCACACACACTCACACCCACACACACACCGTATCCTCTAATATTAACCCGTACTCAGCTTACTACTGTTTGCCTTGTAACGATACTTAAAACTACTACGTGCGTGACACTATAGCAACAAATGATTTCAGCTGTCATTTTCCCATTATTATTTTAGGACAGATGTATTAACGTCTAAGTTTAAAAATATTAAAGCTTAGGCTAAATTTCGTCTTATTTTCGTTGAATCTCCGCAGTCGGTGATAATATTGGAAACGGTTTTGCAAAACCTTGTTGTTCTGGACGTTAGTGTGGGGATACACACATATATCATTCCAATACATGCAGATACAACGTTATCAATATTGTCTATAAAATCAAGTGAAACAAACATACATACGGTGCCATCCTAAACTGCCAAAATTTCAAACAACAAAAAGTAAGTTTCAAACATTAATTATTTTCTAAAGCAGCTTTCTGTATGAATCGTTCAAATGTCAGTGATTGAACTTATACGAGATGTTTATATTCGATAGTCGCCGTCACCCCTACAGTATCGATCTACAAGTTACTCAATATTTTGTCAAACGGTACAAGTTAAAATGGAAAAATACAGCAAGAAGAAGGGTGTTAAATAGCTATTTTCACTCTCATGTCAGCCTTAATCATAATCATATTTAAAAAATGATGGAAAAATCGAGGACAGATGCGTCTTGATTGCAAACTATAATTAAATGACAAACAAAACTTGGGTGCAGCCTCTGTTACAGAACAAGACCGCGTGCTCGATTAGTCCACAAAAATCACGGTTGAATGATAAAATAAACAAAATAAAGAACTAAAATCTCACAATACTTAAAATCATTTGTTTAAAAAATGTTACGCTCAGAATTCTGTCGGATACGGCCGCTGTGTCATGCATTTTCCGTCTGCCCACAAAACTAATTATCAGTGGATCATTCCGCGCAAGAACCGTGTAAACCAAAAATAACATCTCTTCATTTTCGTATTAAAAGAGTCAATAATTTGACAAAATTCACAATTTGAGGCATTACGTGAAGGCAGTAAATTGGTAAACGAAAGTCGAAAATCGAAAAACAACTTCATAAACAAATGTTAAAGGAAAACATTGATGATATAAAATAGTAAAGTAGAAGACAGTGTCTCCGATGTTACTATCCTGAAGCAAAGAAACACGGGAGACAATTATAAAATTTGTAGCAAAAGCCTTGACCTGTGTTTGATCCTAAATGATATCTGTAAATCCCATATCCTTGGCAACTCACGATAGGATTCAGACAGCCAATGGAATAAGTATTGGACAATTCTAAAATTCCCATCCTATCGGTCTAGGATCAAAGTGATCAAAGAGGATAAAAATCCAATGGTTCCCAATTTTTTGTCAAGAAGACCGATGCAGCAAGCAATCAAGGATCTCAAATTCTAAAGCGAAAATAAAGATTTTTTTTTTTTTTTTTTCAGTTTTAGATAATGAATGGTTTTGAATTAGCCCAACATTTTAGGTCGAAATTTGACATGATTAAACTGAGTGATTCACCACTACCAAACTATAAGCATACATGAAGTAAAACATGTCATGCAAATGACATTCTTATATCATATTAAACAAGGCCCCGGGTGGCCGAGAGGTCTAAGGTTCTCGCATTTACAGCTTGCTCACATCACACTTCTATCAGTGTGGGTTCCCTTCTCGCCTCGGCCGATGTGGCCATGTGAAAAAGCTAGCCAACAGCTTCCTCTGAGTCGGTTGATCTTCTTACAGTTTTTCCTCCAAAAATGTACTGGCCGCCACGAATGACCGATTATATGCTGAAAAATGAGGTTAAAACCCAGAAACGAACGATTCAAAGTGTAATCAGATCTCTTAGATATATGATGTAGCCCGGTGTAATTCCTACATCTCCTCAAACAGCTCATACATGTATTTATCCGTTTACTTGTAAGAAATACATTCAAACTTCAATCATAATGTTAAACGTCATATTTGTGATACATATATATATATATATATATGCCATATACATATATATATATATATATATATATATATATATATATATATATATATATATATATATATATATATATATATACACACATATATATTATGTGTGTGTGTGTGTGTGTGGAACCTGAATAAAATTTATTTCACATGCATTCGCCCAATTCTGGAATATGAATCTGATATATGGTCTGCCTGTAGCATTGAAGACTCCGAAAAAAGCTGAAAAGATAAATCTTGAAAAAGCCATATTCATCTCAGGACAACAGAATTTGCAAGCAGAGAAACATTTGTTTAAAAATGGACGGTCCACTCTAGCAGAAAGGCGAAACAAAATATCTCTGTAGTTTTGTATAAAATTACCATAAATCAGTCTTAGGGCTATATTATTAACATACTTCGACCTTGTTCACGGGACATGGTGTCGCATAAAGTACAACAAACCTTCAGAAATATTAAATAATGATGTAGAAACTCTCTGTCCAATACACATCTTATGTACCAACAAGTATCGACTCGTGGAACGATCTGCCACAATCAACAATACTGTTCAGCTATATAATACCATACAATACAATACAATACAATACAATACAATATAATACAATACAGTGCTATACTATACCATACCATACCATGCTATACTATACTATACTATACCATGCCATAATGCCATGCCATACCATACCATACCATACCATACCATACTATAGTTGTTTATTCATTTGGTAATAGGCTTGCTTCTGTGGCAATAAGCCGGCTAAGACTCAAATGTAGTTCGTTTATTTATGTTGTTGGTGTGGGCTTGACTCCATTTTTCAGCCGTGATACATGGCTTCCTGTGTATCTGGTGGAGTAACAACCATCGACCCATGGGAAACTACTAGAACTTTCTCACATACCACCGTGGCCGAGCCCGAGAGGTGAGATGTCGGTAATGGTAAATGCGAGCGCCACAGACTACTCGGGAACACGGTGCCCCTGCTAAATGAGTTATTCAGATGTAATCTCGTCCAAAATTCTACATATTTTTGCGGATTTCCAACAGATAGCGACGCTCGTTGTCCTTTTAGAATGCAGATTTTTTTAAGAACGCAATAAATTAGCTTTTCCAATAATGAGTATTAATTGTTTATCGATTCTGATACAGTTTTATCTGGGAACGAAACTTGGGAGAACAAAACATTTTGCTACAATAGGAAATACAAATTTTATTATTCAAACGAAAAGGTTCACAAAATTATGATTACTCGTTGTTTCCGTATATCCAGTTAAACATTTACCGACCGGACCACACCAAACGCCCCCACTCTTGCCCTCCCCTCTTTATTTTCTTCATCTATTTCAATATATATATATATATATATATATATATATATATATATATATATATATATATACACACACACACACACACACACACACGTCTCATATTTTATTTATTCTTCGACACGTCTTGCCTGCACGCGCATTATTGCATCGTTAAGTCTATAATGGAGATGAACTTGTTAGTTGAAAAATATGCTTAGAATCATTTTGCCTTGTATGCATATTTTTCAATAAAATATATTTTCAACGAAATGGTAAGGGTTATTTATGAAGATATGCTAGATTCTTTGATTGCAAATCTCAGGAAAGAGACCATGACAGATTTCTTGGAATATTTGATTTTTTTAAGCAGTGGAACACTTAACGATGATGGACAAGTGTCGGACTTTGGAGAACAGAATGGTATATCAATGTTTTATAATTACTAAAGGTCTTGTGCGCTTACGTTACAAGAAATACGAGGGTGGATATTAGCACACAATCTGAAACATAGGTGCCAATGGCACTATGATTGTATGGCTATGTATACTCTTGCGAAACTCAAACAGGAAATCTGTACAAAAGTCAGCACCTCATATCAAGTGTTATTTTACGGATCCTGTACACCTATTCCTGCTTTGTATCAAATTGTTTTAGCCCACAAACGCACGGAACTCCAAGAAAGTCTTTATGAGCACACTTCTACTTACTTCTTATAGCTAAAAGATATTAAGGAAACAAATTAAAGTAACCAATACGATTGTCCAGGAAATCGATGAAACATTTTAAACATTCTGAATAACAAATATATACAATCTTGAGATCGTCAAAGTTTTATAGAAAAAAAATTAAGTCTGATTACATGAACACAGCGATAGAATCTTGCTGCTTAGTCGCCTCAGAAACATTTATGTGGAACGTTACAAGAAAAAATTGCGTAAGTGACCTAAATTATTGTAAACCATATATTATTGATCAATTTACAATACGACACAGATATCAAATCACGCATACATCGATTTGACTTCATTAAGTAAAGGTATCCGCTTTGTTTATAGAATAAACACAAAATATAAATTGTATACCCTTAACACAGTCAACTTGCTACAAGACACCAGCTTCACTACTGGAGTTACCAAAATATCAAAACAAACGGGCCTGTTGGGCAAAGTCATAAAATATGTAGGCTTATTTTTCATTCCAACATTTTATCCAACGAAAGATTATAAACAAAAACAAAATAATATCCATCATTATGAAATAGTTTAAACTTTTAAGTTCCTTCGTTATAAAAGTAGATTAAATATTGTTTTAACATTATATGTTCTTGGCAGATTCAATTATCTATATTTTTACATTATTTGACAGAACAATATGGAATGCACAAATATGATATGTATTCCTTGGTATGTTTTGGAATTTTATATTTTAGATATCGATTATCTATACAGAGTTACTCTCATGCAGCAAACAATCTAACATCCACACCTGCGTAACCGAAAATATCTCTCATAGAAAAGAAATTGCAAGATATTGGATATATGTGTGCGTGCGTGCTTAATCTCAAGTGTTTTGTGTAATAAAAATAATATTGAATTTGGCAAAAATGTATAATTCATTTGCAAATGAGCAGTTCGAGAGTACTGATATCCTTGAGATTACATCCTACAAAATGATTGCTACGACAGAGCCACTTTTAATAAAAGGAAGAGTCAAGCGAGTACCTTCTGTATACAAACCAACGCTGTATCTACACAATAGTTTCACTGAGGTAGGAGCTGGGAAAGAAAGTGAGAAGGTGGAGGACGTGTGTTCGCCTGGAGAGGAGAAGAGGTTTCCCCAAAAGTGACTTAAGCAAGTAGGATGATAGTTTATGTGATAACTAATCAAACAGCCTTAAATGTGTTTGATTTTTTTTTCAGATATATATATGCATATATAATATTTCCTGTGCATAACCGTACTTTACATGACACTAAAGAATTATTACATTTCTAAAGTGCAGATGATATCTTTCATCACTTTTTAGTACTCGATCCATCCTTTGCAACGGACGATTTTTGGATGGTTGTATTTTTAATTTTTACAAGCTAAGCTAAAATAATTCTAAACTACAAAGATCATCACTTTTTGCATTACATCCCTTCTCCACTACCCCAAATTTTAAAATTCTGATTAACTAAGCAATTGTATTCGTAAAACACGTATACCCTTAATATTCGTATTAGCCTTCTTCCCCAGTGTTCGTATTAGCTTCTTTCCCAGTGTTCGTATTAGCAATCTTCCCCAGTGTTCGCATTAGCGTTCTTCCCCAATGTTGTTTTATCGCACTTCTGCAATGTTTGGCCCGTGCTATGTTTAAACAAATTCAATGTTTTCACACACACTTTGTTATAAGCAAGTTATGTACCATGATAAACCCCAATCCTCACTTCATCTATCAACAAATTAACCTAACAAGACCTTAAACTTTATCATGAAAGAAATAATAACTTCCCAAGGTCGGTCACTGACCTGAAGAACCTTACGAGTTCTTAAAAGATAGGTTGAAGTTCAAAATGCACATTAAGGAGATAAAAATATGAAAATTAGCTACACGGCACTGGGATCTAATAATAATAATAATAATAATAATAATAATGATAAAAATAAAACTGTTATCCATATACATTCAAGAAAGTCATGCTGGGCAGCCATTACTGGTATACTTCAAATCTGATCTCTTGAAACATTCCGAGTGAAAAAGGGTCATAATGTCATATCAAAATATCACTATATATATATAACAATGTAATCGAGTCGTCTACATGACCAACTATCATCATCTGCACATGACCAAACGCCAACATCTGCAGATGACCAACTAACATCAACATATGACCAACTGACATCAACATATGACCAACTGACATCATCTACATATGACCAACATACATCATCTACATATCAACAACTGCCAACATCTGCATATGACCAACTGACATCAACATAATACCAACTGACATCATCTGCATATGACCAACTGCCAACATCTGCAGATGACCAACTGACATCAACATATGACCAACTGACAGCTGCATATGACCAACTGTCAACATGTGCAGATGACCAACTGACGTCTTCAACATATGACCAACTGACATCATCTACATATGAACAAATGCCATCAACAACATGTGACCAACTGCCAACATCTGCATATTAACAACTGACAACATCTTCGTATGACCAACTGCCAACATCTGCATATGACCAACCGCCATCACAGGGTATGTCAAATCTAGTGGCTCTACTTGAAAAAGCTTTTGTGCAACCGTTCGGACAAAGATTTAGTACCAACTTGGAAAACTCTAAGTAAACCATACCCACTACTTCGTACCAAAATAGCGCTATATGGTAATACCCATGAAATTAACATAGAACCTTCATAAACTGTGTATAATCTCATGACTGTACACTAAATAGTTTTTGTGTGATCGTACCAAAATAGACTCAAGACCGACATTGGGAAATTCTCACTCATAAAAGGTAATAACATTTCCTGAAAAGTTGGGCTTAACAAGAGAAAATCTAATTAGGCCATTTACATATGGCAATGCTAATGTTTTGTACGATCGTGTGGTTCTACGTTGCATAGATGTTTGTTTTCTTTTTGTAGTTGCTTTTTATTTATTTTTTTTGTTTTTTTTTTTTTGTTTTGCATATTAACTTTATGTTTGTTCTCTTATGGGGGTGTGGTTATTTTGGTAGGATGGGGGTGGGCTGGTTTTCAAGAGCGCTCAAACAATGGGCCAAAAATCGTAATGAATAGCTATTTATGAGAATAAAAACAGATCAAATATGCTATCTCACTGGGGCGTTAAAAGAATGTCCACACCAGACTGATGAAAACCTGTAACCTATACATAGCGCCATAACCATTCATTATATTGCATTAAATTGTAGTTCCACAGTGAAAACATTGCTTTGTCGTCCCACGCGAACGCTGCCAGAATATCACATTGCGCTTTTGATGAGAAACATTCTAATGCATCATTTGGATCTTCATGACACTTTGGAAGATGGTACAAGGATATATTTCCAGTCACAAGTGGCAGTATTCCGAATAAATATACGTCATCCAGCCAAAGGAATGGTGTACTTAAAGAAGCTACATACATCTCAGTCACAATTGCGTTTGGAATAAGTACAAAAGGTCCAGCACAGAATGGAAATGGCAAGCGCCGCACTCCAGGAAAATAATGTACATCTACAGCGTGGCGCCCGTCTCTCGCCACTGTGTTGTTTCCTCGCGTATGGCAAAATATATGCCTAGGATGTTTCTCCACCACTGGTAATACTGTTTCTATCAAACGAAATATATTTACGAAAACATCATCATCGATTTTGATCACATATTTTGCATTTTTGCAATTTTCACTTATCCATTTAAATCCCATCACTCCTTTGTGAGTAAGGTTGTGATAATCATCGATAAAATCTCCCTGGACAATATCCCCGTTTTGGTCATTCTCTTTCTGAAGCCTTTCCTGCGTGGAAGACTCTCGCGGGAGACCAACGAGAAACAAGACTCTTATCATGTGACTGCGAAGAAGACCCTTATTGGCCCAAGTCCTCCTAAGGAATTCTCTCTGATCAAAATGGAAAACTGCGGTATGAACCATCACTAGAAAAAACACCGATTCTTTATTTTGGCATATATCGGGATTATTAAGAATGTACTTTGGCATAAAGGGCATAAATGTGAAATTAGTGTAGAACACCGTTTTTCCGTCAGCAAGAGGAATCCAGAAAGAACTATTTGAGATACCCCGAATTTCGTAAGGTATCCAGCTGACGTCATCTCCCCATTCCACGATAAAGGTAACGTTTAGGAAAATAAAACATAAAGAGGCAAGGAATACAAGTCCAGTTTGCCTGATGATTTTTCTGGGTACCATAATGACAACTGCAAGATCTCAATCGTTTCTCAACATAAGGATGGCCCATTTCACTGGTTACATCGGCAAATCTGAATATTAAAAGAAAAGAAAAATAAAACAATTACATCAATTCACAATTTAGAGATTGTATGCATGTAATTTTATTATTTACACATCTGCATTTTATCCACAATACGAACGTGTTTTTGTTGGAGATATATTTAGTCAGCCAGTCATTAATTTTGCACCCGACGCAATGTTTCCGCTAATATCTACTCAAGTAATTATTATTATTATTATTATTATTATTATTATTATTATTATTATTATTATTACTAGTAGTAGTAGCAGTAGTAGTAAAGTTATTGTCAATTATACCGACACACAATTATTTTAACATTTTTCCTTGAAAACCTCTTTTCACAACACTACCGGGATATAATTTCTGGTTTCGATCTCTCATCACTTTGTTTCGTCCTTTGTTCTGAACTTAGAATTAGGTCAAAACACATTACCTGGTTTGTTATGTGAAAGTCGCAAGAACCCGCTGGTCTATTATTCCTGCAAAATTTTATATTGTTATATCTCTTGTTGTAAATTAACCCAAGTGATTCTAAGATGTAGGAGTCCAGAAGTTTTCTCAGATTTTGTGTTAAGTGTTTGTTTTGTATATATTTGTATCCCCTTACGAAAAGCTTGCTTAGCCCGAAACGTTGGGAAACCGTTTTGAATTTGCGCCGTTATATCTCTCTCTCTCTCTCTTTATATATATATATATATATATATATATATATA
>JAECUM010010637.1:0-78749 GCA_016617855.1 Megalonaias nervosa
TATATCATGCCTTTTAAAGTGTTGGTGTAAAGCAATTTGATACACCAATACTACTGGTATATCAAATTATGATCCGCCCATGGCGCAATAATACGAATATATAATCATTCTTAGGAATTGTGTGCTGTCGGTCTATTTCTATAAATCAATGATGAATTTCCACTCATCAATCATTAGTGACGTATGAAATAAAAACGATCAAAATTAATGATAATCCCCGTTTTATAAATGAATTTAAGACAGTACACAATTTCATCGCGGTCCTTTCTTTTTCCGTTTCCCCCTCCCCTCTCATGCATAAGGGACAAAATGCGTTGAAATCGGGCGTGAGAGAGAAAAGGAATTTGGGCTGGATGAAAGCTTTAAAAATGAACTTGCACCAAGTAGTCTACAAGAAATAAGGTTTTCATCGTACCGGTATGTGTACACTTCGCCTGTGATCTAGCTACTGTGTTCATATAATCAATTATACAAAGTTGCACTAGCCTGTCTTGGCTACGGGGTACACATACTGTAGCTTTGTTGTTGTTGTTGTTTCTTAAACTTACTATAAGGTTCTAAAAATCTCTTATTATTAATTAAATATGAAAATTTCCAAAGGCCGCTTTCTCTCTCTCTCTCTCTCTCTCTCTCTCTCTCTCTCTCTCTCTCTCTCTCTCTCTCTCTGTTGACCATTGTAGCAAGACGGGCGAAAATCCACGAAAAGACGAGGATAGATGATATTCGCTTGTGTCACCCCACGATGTCTCTGAAAATACGAAGATTAATGGTAAAGGTTAAGTCAAACCGACCAAAGGGGAGAGAGAGAGAATTTTATGATCCGTAGTTATGTTAATTAAAGGGAATAATGCCTTAGGCCAACTGTAAATATTTTTAAATAGTTTAATTACCTCTTGGTGTTTCGTCATTTCACGTTCTTTCAATTCCACATTAAATTCCATGCGCGTCTAGGTGAATGGCTAACTTTTCAGTGTTCAAGAATACAACGATGTGTTTGTTCTGCTCAACGTTCTTCATTAAAACCATCTTTCAAGTATAAATCATATGTGTGTCTTATATTGATTTAATCAATGTGAATAAAATAGAAACTCAAGAAAGAAAACAATCAGGTCTCACCGGATAGTTTCGTATTTTGACACCTACCTTTTTAAGTAGACGGCATGAACCTAATAATCATAAGCCTAGGATTTGTAAATTCACACAGAAGCTAAATCTGTATTGTGGTTTACATTTACTTTGAATTGGCTTAAAAATGGGTTCGCTTGTTTGGTGACTGCCTGTTACAGTTAGACTAGCATTGGAAATCAAATGCGTGAATTGGAGCAGCAGAGAGGGTGAACCCTACAAAAGTCGTAGAGACCTTATTTTATAAAAATAAAGGTTCCTACGCAGATACGAAAAATTTGCCTGATGGGGGGGGGTCTCAAAAAAGCTGAGATACAAGGTCAATAACGTCAAATTGAAACCTCTAACCAACCAAATAATTTGGACCATTTTTTAAAAGTGGGTTTTTTTAAATTTTTTTTGTGCAGAGAGGGTGAACCCTACAAAGTTGTAGAGACCTTATTTATAAAAACTAAGGGTTCCTACGAAGCTGAAAAATACGTCAATAACGTTTAAACCAAAAAAGTCTCTAATTGGGCAAGATTATTTTTGACGTATTTTTCAAATTTTTATGCGATTTCATTTACTTGTCTGGTCACCCAATTGTTGACGTTCACCCTCTCTGCTGCTATGAATTAACCAAAGATTTTATCCAGACCTATACGGTACCTTGATTTTGGGTCATGTAGATTTATTGTTATAAATCCGAATGGAACAGCTTGTGGTTTTGAAAAGAAGTTTTTAAATTTAATCATGTCCATATCTCCTGAACACCAAGTATAATAAATAGTTTGTAAAGTATAATTATCTATTCCATTAAACACAACCAAAATATTACAGTTGTCTCTGATTACCTTAGGTATCTGTGTGTATCTCTGAGTAACATAAATCACGTCCGTGTTTTTATGTCTACCTCGAGAAAATATTCTAGCTGGATTAGATTGTTTGTCCAGCATCACATCATCGTATACTACAAGGTTATTAATGAATCCATCTAAGTCATCTACGGATGGGGCTTCATCAATATCGGTGATAAAATCAACAATATCGTTGCCATCTTGATTCAATAATTTTGCATTCTCGTTAAAATCTTTAAGTACTTCGTAGCATCTTTGATCATCTACAGATGGTGCCACTAAATATAATTTATCCCACTTCATCCACCGCATTATCAGATTAAGCAATAATTGCGTTTTACCAGATCCAGATGGGCCTATTATAATCATTCTAATGGAATTCGGAAGCGCTGGATGGTGCTTTACTGGTTCTTGTTTTCGTGTCGCTGAGAAATCAATTGTATCCATATAATAAATAATATGAGTTTATATTGTGTTCGATGCAGAGCACCTACCGATACCACTGGATTAACGACAATAACAACAAAAAAATAAAAGACGTGCAATTACAGGTAAATGTGTAAAATGTGGCACACAAAAATATAAATTTATTTCTGCGTCGCAAATAGTGCGTGGTGGTGATATAGCCGCATCATTAGGGAAATTGTCAGGAGCTCCTTGGGCTAAATACCCCGGTGAGAAACACCTTCCTGGATATAATTACTGTGGTCCTGGAACTCGACTTGATATCCAACTTGATGATCAAGATCAAGCAAGACCCGGAGAGCATCCAGTAAATAAGATTGATCAAGCATGTCATGTTCATGATGTTGCTTATAAAAGTAAAGATTTGCAGCAGCGGCATCTCGGAGATGTGAAATTGATTCATGCGCTAAATGCTATACCTAATAAATCTCTCAGAGAAAAACTCGCTAGTTTTCTAGTAAAATCTGCCATGAAAAGTAAAATTATGATCGGGGCTGGTAATTAATTACATAACTATTATAATGGAATCCATTTATTATTCCCCGAGAGGATATTGGAGAGGTAAAGCAGCAATCAGTAAACTTGCTGAAGCAGCAAAAGTTTCACGTAATGTTGCTGCTTCATGGTTAGCACGACAGGCAATATGGCAAATCTATCTACCACCACCTAAAAAAATTCATTACGCACATTTTGATGTCAGCATCCCCAATGAAGTTCATCAAGCAGATATTTTGTTTTTACCACATCATACTGTTAAAACACGTGGACGAAAATCACGCACATACAAATACGCATTGACTGTTGTTGACGTTGCAAGTAGATATAAAGAAGCGGAACCATTATCAACAAAGACAGCATCTGAAGTTGCATCTGCGTTTGAGCGAATTTATCAGCGTGGTGGTCTACGATGGCCACAGTTATTACAAGTTGATCCTGGCAAAGAATTTCTTGGTGCAGTATTATCTTTGATGAAGCGACATAACGTTAAAATCAGACGAGGACATACCGAAATTCATCGTGATCAAGCAATTGTTGAACGATTTAATCGAACACTTGCTGAGCGGTTATTTGGATATCAATACGCAAAGGAAATATCTACTGACTTTAAGTCGGGTGAACGATCTCTTGAATGGGTTGCAAGGTTACCAAGTGTGATATCTGCATTAAATAATGAAATTACTCGTGCAACTTCCATGAAACCTTCTAATGCAATAACAAAAAATATATATACCCCGTAGCGATAACGTACAACGCCGTGAACAACCAGTATTAGGTAATGTAACTGTGAGATATTTATACGAACCAGGGGAGCTTGAGGGTGGGAAAAAAAGAGCTACTGACCCTATCTGGAGCTTGACTACACATACAATTTCTAGCGTAGTTAGATCCACTGGAAGACCTGCCATATACAGACTAGATTCTACTGCCCCTCAGCGTGGATTTGTACGTGAACAATTACAAGTAATTCCTGCAGATACACAATTACCACCACGTTCACTTATGTAAAGTAGAGCCCCGACGTCGATTACATTCAAGACAGGTCAGCATCACATTTTCACGTGTATGACCAAGATCACTTAATTCTGTCTACGGTAAATTGTCTTGGATTATTATTCGAATACTGCCATAGCATCTTACAGTTACAGCTTGCACAATGATTATTCTGTAGTTGCTTTAGTGTTATAATAAATTCAGTATCAATGTCAAAATCACGCTTATTTTTTTTGTCACATTGTTTGTAACCAGCTAATTTTTTCTTTATTACAGCATCGTCATTAGTAATTTCCTCAGTTATCACGTAATCTATAATAACCCTATGTAGTTGAGTTATTCTTTTAACACGAGATACTGCAAGATAGACTAAGTTTGACCATTCGATACGATCATCTACAATCCAGATATTTGTATCAGAGATAGTTAATCCCTGTGACGAATGAATCGTTATAGCGTATCCTAACATCCACGGTGATTTTTCCATGTTTAATGCGCTCTCAACAACATCAATGGCAACCAAAACAATGTCATTCAGTACAAGATTTTGTACTCGGATATTTTCAGTGTCTCCACCTGGTATTTCAACTTCAATATTCTGTCGTCGAGTATCTGATGGGCGATAACACAAAGGTACAGGTAACGTTGGAAACTTTTCTTTATGTAACGTAAATAATTTCTTTTGCAGTTCATCACGAACTATCTTTCTACTTGCGACTATCAAATCAGCAGGCTTCCATAAAGTCCAAAAATCATTCATAGTTGTCTCTGCAATTACTTTACGCATTATCTCGCATTGTATTTTATCTGGTTGTAGTCTGATTAATCTTTTAAGTTCTTTCAGCGGCTCATCAATAGCTCTATGGTCATCATGTATTTCTTCATAATAATCTACATTATTCTTTAGCCATTCATGTGGAGACTGTCCAACAAAGGGTGGTGGTTGACCATGATCGCCACACATAATCACAGCAGTATTCTTTGTCAATAACCATTCAAGAAATGTTTTTAGTGTTTCTAACGACACCGTGCATATCTCGTCCCATATAATATACTTAGGTATATATTTTTCACCCATTCGCTCAGGAGTCCACGTGTCTCCGCACCATCTAAAGAAACTATGATATGTACATGATTTTACTCCTCGTTCTTTTATTTCTCTAGCAAGTTTATGTGTAGGTGTCAAAACAATTATATCTGAACTATTATTCATAAATAAATTAATCGCACGAGTTGTTTTACCTGACCCTCCACATCCATTAAGATAAACAGTCTTATGTCTAGCCACAGGATCGTACACAGATGGTGCAGATGATTTTGATGCTTGATTATTATTTCTGTAATATATTTCCTTAATTTCAACATCGGCAGATTCAGAATAACTAAGTATATTTTCTTGGTTTATCCTCCACGTCCCCCATTCACCATCACCGAGTAGCGGTTTTAATAAATCCTTATATTTTTTATGTATATAAAACGAATCCGTAGCGACTCTGACAGCGTGACGAGGAAATCTATTTATCATCGATAGTAGGTTTATCGAAACATAAGCTAACATCGAAGATCTTAAATGAGTAAATTGTGGTGAGTCGCCATCAAGGTAGCTCACAATGATACCTAGTTTTGTTCTATCTGATAAATAAGCATTACATCGACTTATAAATGTGTTTTTCTCCGTTGTATCAGCGATTATAAAATCTAGTTCAGCGTCGTCCATAATCAATCTTGTACACACTCGTTTATGATCGTATGAACCACCTTGAGTAAACTTACCGATTATCTTTCTACCAAGATCTTTTGCAAGTTTTTCATCGTACTCGTTCCTGCATTTACTTATTTTAATGACATGATCTTCGTCAATATCAGGGAATTCTTTCCTGGCATCATCGACACTAAATCTGTCCGGTTCTGGTAACCAAACTTGCTTCTGTGAACTATACGATATAATTGCTTCAGTTACCCTCAACGATATTAAAAATCCAGCATCAAGCATATACCGCAATAGTACTATCGGAACCCAACATTTTTCTGAAAAATGTCTTCCAAACCAAACATAAGTAATCGCATGGAGACCCTCTCTAAACTCGAATGATTCTACATAAGCAAATCCTGTTAGGTCAAAATCTGGTCCTTGGGGAAGGGGTCCGTTTATTGCAACCCTGGTCATCTCATGTGTAGGATGTCCGAGTTTCTTAAAGTATTTAGAACATTCTCCATATCCAAGAAAACTCCCAGGATAACATGCAGCCATATCAACTGAGATAACATCATTATAATCGTATTTGGTATTCCATAATCCACCGTGTCCATATTCTATACAACTTTTTTTGATATCTTCAAGGAATTCTGATCGTGTCGTTTTCCATGAATTTTTCTCCTGAGCGAAATGGGCAGCAACCGATGGTACGGTAAAACAGTTATTCAGTAATTGTCCAACTATGAGATCATCAGAGGTATATTTTAATGCAAGATATTCCATTTCTTCATGAAGAGATTCTGTACGGTAAATATCACCGTTAGGTCGTACAAACTGATCGTAATCGTGCTCTGAACTTTGAAATAACCAAACAGACACAGGGTCACTTTTACTTATATTTCTGATAAAATCAAATATGTGACCATCATAAAACTTAACTTTTCTATCTCGTGGAAATACCGTTACAGCATTAGTCCATGCATGTGCATTATGATCGACGATTGTTATAGGGTTTCCATTTTTTATATATTTTGGTTCGCACAATATCTCTCCGGTTAGCGTTTTTACTGTTATTGGAAATCTTAATAAATTTTCTAGTTCAGCAACATCCTTAATAGATGCACCAGTATCTTTAACCGTTTCTGCCCATGTATCTATTTTTTTACGTCTTAAATCTGTTAAGCCATTACCACGTATCGCATTTGTAAAATGTTCTGTAACTCGTTCAGCTACACAGTTTATTCTTGATATTTTCATCGGCTTGAGATCCGCAACATTAGGTTTATCATTCAGCGAATATATTCCATAGACAACTGCAGTCACTGGATAACCTTGTACATAGTAAGGCTTATCAATGCCAGTAAGTATTCCAGGTTTTGATCTGTTATTTAAGAGAACAATATTACCCCCGGACTGCACACGGACTGGATCACGCTTATCACGAATAATCCAGATATCGTCATCTGTCTCTACAATAAACTTTATTAAAATAAAATATTTTTGATTATCAAGGTGATTAATAATTACTTTTCCTCGTTTGCCATTCATCATATTAACGATATGTCCTATCCTGAAAGTTGACCATGCATGAGCAGCACCATCGTCACGAAATTCCTTTTTCCCTTCACGGATACGTTTAGCTATATCTGCATTTGTTAAAGCTAGATCTTGCATCGAAACACTAAATTTATATTCTGGTAGTCTGTCAAGGTCAAATCTAGCAGGGGAAGGTTCAATAACGGATAATTCCTCCATTATTATAATTAAGACAAATATTTAAATTAAAATTTTAGTATATATATAATGATTGAAACAAAGAATTACTGCCACTGGCTTAAAATCGGACATACTTCTCCTTGTAACAGAGCATGCGTGAATGAATTCAGTAGCTACCATATGCAAAGTATCAAAAATGGAAGTACAGGACCAATACCATGTGTGCAATGCGGTGTTGGAGTCAGAGGAAAAACTCAATTGTGTCTAAAATGTGGCGGAAAAAAATACAGGGAATTAAAACATTATTATGACAAAAAAAATACCTTGTCAGGTAAATCTCCTATAAAAACCGTAGAGGATTATCTGACCAGATTTCAGAATAATAATTTAGACAAATAATATTATTATATAAATGGAGCAAAAAGAATTTGTAGCACATCCGATCATCAAAAATTATGAAGCGTCTCGTGATGGCGTGATCAGGAACTGCCGATCAAAAAAACCAGTCGGTAGTCTTGGTAAACTTGGTTATTTTAAATTTAATACCAGTGGAAATAAAAGTTATTTATCACATAAATTCATATTCGAATGTTTTCGTGGAGTAGTTGAAAATGGACTTGTAGTTGATCATATTGATGGAGATCCCCAGAATAATATCTAATCTGCAAGTTATAACACAGAGTCAGAATTCTAGACGTGGAAATACTGGAAGGTGTAAAGTATTCGTAAAGAGAGCTATTAAATCCATAAATACAGAAACAGACCAAGAAATGACCTTCCCATCAATAAACGCAGCTGCAAAACATTTTGGCACACATCCACAATCAGTACAATTTGTTGCAAATAAAACATACAAATCTGCATTTTCAATAAAATATAATCAGCGGATAATATTTGAATATATCTAACTCTGTCTTCAAAACAAAAACAGGTAGTTCGACTGTCAGTTTTACCAAGGTTTTTGTTTAGCCATTATCACGGTCCCTGACAGAGTCAGGGGTCCACCTTCACTGTTCTCACTTTCACTCTCGACAGAATCAGATAACATAATCTTTCTCAATTGCATTACACGATTGTCTATCATTTTTTTTCTTTCGTACTCGTGAGACAACGCAGTCCTTATTTTTTCGATTGAGCGTGCAAGAGGTGCAAATAGCTTCACTTGTGTGTCGTTCACCATTGCTAAAGATTCTAACATAGATTGATAAATTGATTTCACGAATCTGTAATTGGAAGGTAATGTGAATTTGTTCTCGAATTTTCTTTGCTGCAATAATTCAAAGTCAGAGAGAATTTTTTGAGGATCAAGATTATCGGACATTTTTATTCCATCATGTTTTAATTTTTTAATAGCAGAAATAATATCATTAATGTTTTCATTGTTCATATATATGTATTTATTTCTTTAAAATAAAAAATAATTGACATTAAAGTTTTTAATTTTCACTTTAAGCAATTGCACATATAAAGCGAGGTAACTCCACAGAGTAAATTAAACGATTATTTCCCTTGCCCAATGTATTTTCATCAACTAAATGTATCCGTCTGTCTGTGATTAACTGAATCTCTGTAAGTTTGTTAAATTCCACTGTAAACTTAAGACACATATCGTAATACAATAACAAGGTTTCAGTCCCCCCCCCCCTTAGATAACAGTCGCCGCTAAAAAAGCAACGTCATTTACAAGCATAACAAAACGAAAGCAAAAACACTTACACGGACATGAAACCCAATTCAAACGCACGCACAGAGTACAAATAATCCTTTAAGCACTTAACTGTACAGTGCAAGTGATCGGTATATTATCTTCAATCATACTGTGCACCATTATACATATACATTTTCGTTCTAGGCTTTCAAACAGAACAACTTGTGCATTAAGACGGATGTGCTTATCGATTTTCCATGGATTTGTGACGCAGCAGTTATTTTCGTCTTCATGCTTGTAATTTTATTAAGATATATACAAACGGTGATATATTTTAATCGTTTCATACATATAAATGGTTATATATCTTAATAAAATTATAAATATTTAGATTCATTTATAAAATCAGAAAATCTAATGCTATTGTGTGATAACCATATAATAACTTCTCAAACGTATATATATAGTCGAGTGTCGTTAGCTCAGTGCCCGAGTGTTGGGACTCTGGTACTGAACTTCTGCTGTTCGACTCCCATGACCGCGGGGGTGGGTATTTGGTCCAGGGGTTGCCAATTTTATTAAGATTGGGGGGACCACCCCTGAGGTTTCAATAAAATCCTCACCACGTCACGCCACGTGGTGAGTGCATTTTGCACTTACCCCGGGGTTTGATTTGGTGGGGGTTTTATTGAAACCGCAATGCCTAGACAGCCCTCTGAATTTCTAATGTTTCGTTTCGATTAGAAATTCGCCGGGGGATGTGTCTATGCAAAAGGTGCCCTCCTAAAATAATCAGTAGCATGCCTGAGCTCTCTACCCCATTGAAGGGCCCCCAAATGAACATTCAGAAAGAATGTTAGCCAAAAGAAACAGAACATGGGGTGCCCCATAACAGTCATAAGAGAGACAACAATGTAAGGACCCCATGAAAGGCACAAAGGCTATCAAGGGGCCCCGTGACGGGTAACCACTTAGGATGCTACTGATTATTTTTGATAAATTACGTTACATACATACATACATACATACATACATGCATACATACATACATACATACATGCATACATACATACATGCATAGATACATTACATACATACATGCATGCATGCATGCATACATACATGCAAAAGATCAAAGGTCAAGGTCAAAGTCAAATGTCAAGGTCAAGGTCAAGCGTCAAGATCAAATGTCAAGGTCAAATGTCAAGGTCAAGGTCAAATGTGAAGGTCAAGGTAAAAAAAATAGATTTTTTTTGCAAAATTTACTCAGGCATCATTCTACGAGCGTATGTACAAATTAATATATAGCGTTTCTCCTCTTAGGTCCACAATGTTGCCATCCTGATTTGTGAGTTTGAAATTCATTCTTGTCAATAATGGATTATGTACACGCAAGTAGACCTGATTTATTGGCTCAGACACAATGAGCCATCTTGGTGGCGCTTGAATACTTGATGAATATAATATATATCCTTGCTCCGCGGTGCCACTGCGGTGGTTAGAGTTTGAAAGATCTACGTGGTAACTACTATCAATTATATCGCATACTAGATTCAGTGCGATTGTCGATGTGATGTTAACAATGCCTGGCGATATATGACGGCCTCCACCGTATGGATCGTTGTTATGTTTAAGAATAACCGGTGGTGGGGCTATTTTTCTCCACGCTGCATATATTTTAGGGAAATATTCATCAATGACATCGTTGAGTGTTTTCTTCATTTCAGCGTTATTTAAATCTGGTATTATAAATGTTTGTAAATCTTCTTCTGTTATTTTGTAATGATCAAGAAATAATTGCTTACGTTCTCGATTAGTGTAATGACCACCACCAATATCAGTCGCAACGTTTATAATACTTCGATTGGCGATGTATAAATCAAATAGGATCTTATTTAAATGTTTTATTGACACGATTATCTGATTTTTTACATCATCGTCATAATGTTGAGATAATGAAATAAATAAACTTCTTAAATCATTATGTGTTTTATCGTATTCAGGCCTAAGAGGATCTAATAATCTTTTAAAAAATCTTACATCAACAATCTGTCGATCGCCCCCCCCCCCCCGGTTTCTATGACGAAATCAAATGCTGATCTAGTTATCTTAGGGATCCTTTGACCGTCGAAATCAGTAAAGTAATATCTATTGTCGCTTGGATCAAATTCAAATAATATATAAGACCATGGATTTTAATTTCGATATTCTGGATCTTTAATGAATTTTTTTTCCGTTGTGAGAAATTCATTTTTAGCTGGTTCTGAAATTCCATTATAAATAGGGGGAATATCAGGCCATCCTAACACAGATCTAATCGAACTTTGATAAATATCTACAGAGTAATCATGGGAATTTATTTCAATCACCGCAGATAGTGTTGGTTCGTATACACCAATTGTTATTTTTGATTCTTTTCCTGTAATAGATTTAATTCTGCGCTGGAATTCATCGTTGATCTGTTCTATCTGATAACTACCAGTTGGAATACTAACTACCTGCCAATCAGGAGTTCCATCAAGTTTATTCTTATTTGCGAATACTATTGAATTATTTGGCTGTTGTCCACCAAATGGTTTTGATCTAATATTAGGCCAGCTATAATAAACTCGAAGCTGCGCTAACGCTATTTATTTTGCAGGAATTGCGGTTGGAAAGTTAACGCTAAACTCAGGATTGGTCGAACTTAATGAAATCATTGTAGTTTTTGACGGAGTCGTATTAGTGACGATCTGCTGAAGTAACTCTCTTGACGTTGTCAAGGACTCAGACATTATTATTATTGTTATTATTTAATTCTCCATTTTGGCTATTGTTAGTAGCGATTATGAATGCTTCATCGTAGGTTTTCATTATTGTTGCAAATTCCTCGTCGGATATTTTACCATCACTAAGATAAAATGAAACACATGAAGTTAGTTTAGAATAGGCTGCTGTTGCTGTGTTTAATTTTATTATATACTCGCGTAATTTATCATTTGTGCATGTAGATATCTTTTTAGCGATAATACTGAGATTACCTGCGATAGTCGTTGAAGTTGAAACAATAATCGTTACAATTGCTGGAGCTGTCATTGTTATCGTTGATAATAATAATCCGGATCCAGCAACAACAGCGGAAACCGAGTAAACGATTATATCAATGACAACCATACGTCTGCGATATTTTTTTACTTTTACTGTATAATTGTCGATGATATTTTTTTGTTTGGTCAGGCATTCACATACTTGATTATATCTGTGACGTTGAACGTCGATTGAAGTTTCATTCATTATACTATGACGTTAAGTAATTAATTGGTGAGTTTGGTTACAAATTCCAGACACCACCAGTAACTAGCCGAAACTATATCTTTATCAGATAATTCCAACGTAAATATTTCCTCAGAATCTTTATCCAATATTACAGATACAGTTCTAGAAGAATTACCAGTTGATGGAGATTTAGTAAATATTCTAAAATCTACAAGTTAAGTACGGACAACCTATACACACCAGCAATTTCCGCAGTGTATTTAATAGTGTTATTTTCTGGTGTCCACGTGGCTGATCCTGATGCTACTGTGTACACGATATTTTTAATTTGTCCGTGTGGAATTTTAATCAGATTAGTTTTTTGAACAATATTAGGTATTCCACTAACAATATCGTTGAGTTTTGTGTTAACGTCGGCTAGTTTTATGTCAACGGTTGGTGGATCACCAAAAAAATCATGTACAGATTTGTTTATGTTTCTACGAAAATTTAAAAACGTTTGTACATGTCTAGTAAAAGTACCATTGAGTGTGGTCATTTCGTCATTGATTGTTTTTAGCGAAGTTGTCGTAGGAATGTTGCTATCGTCTACATATTTCTTCGTTGCAGCGTCAAAATCAGATTCTGGTGTTCTAAGATTATTAATACCATTATTATTCATGTTGAGAAATGCACGCATTATACCACCGTTGACTAACACATACTTAGATTCTTGATCGTCGACATATTTTTTTGTTGCGGCGTCTGTATCTACGGTTGGATTTCCAAGGTCTATAATTTTATTTCGATTCATGATAATGTGACCAGTAAATACATCGCCAGTTTTCTTGATATAATCGTTAACTGACTTACCCGAATCTTGTATTTTACCTTGATCAGTAAAAGTAACGATATTATCAGCAACTGCGGTAGGAATTCGTATAAGTACATCTGGCAGTTGTATATTGCTTGTCTTTAATCGTCCTTGTTTATCCTGAAAAACAACGACTTCATTTTGATCCACACTTGTAATATTTAATAAATCATCAATCTCATTTCTGAGTTGATCAAGAGTTGCATATTTAGATAAATCACCTTGCTGCTGAGCTTTACCACGAGCAGATCTTCCGTAAATATCTACCATTATATTTATCAATATCTGTTTAAATGTGACAATGTGGTATATTCATGCACGACTTTATGAGGTGGTTTTGTTGATTTTGATATAGCATCAAGTACATTAAGTACTTCACGACCACATATTGGTGGATCAGTTAATGTTTGTGTTGGTAACGTTGAATACCAGATTGGAGCAGTATTATTGCTGACATAATGAAGAAATTCCTTTGGTGACGCTAATCCATATGAATCAAAGTAAATAGTTCCACGTAGATCAATTGCATATCCAACCCAATGCGTGCCTGATCCGGAATTTTTATCGAGAATGATAATACCAGTTTCTAAATCGCTAGCGATTTTAGGTAGTTGATCGCGCATGAAAACACCTCTGAAGTTTTTTATTTTTAGTTTTTTAGCAGCATTGAGTAAATCAAAATTGGACATAGGCGATATCAGTAAACTGTCCCGGGAAGTCTTAGACCTTTTCCGTACCATGAATGTGGAGTCCCTGGCAATCTGAGACCTTTTCCCTTTTTTTTTTGATTCCGTTTCCTGTTGCTTTCTTTAATGCCATTCCAGCAGCAGTTCCAACAGCGCCTAATGCAGCTGCTTTTGCAACAGCTGGGGCTGCAGCGGCTATTAATGCTGGTATAGCTGCGAGAAGTGGAAATATACCACCCGTCTTAGCGATGTCTTTGATGGCGCCCGCAGAAAGATTAAGTTTTATACCTTTATTTGATTTTTTGGCTTGATTGAAGTTTCTGAACTGACGCTCGGTCAACGATAATTTATTTGAACCGCTCATCTGTTCTCGCTTTAGTGATAGTTTATTCCACAGTTATTTTTTGATGCTGATTATAGTCTTTTAATCTGCCCAGGTGTCAGGGTAACGCTAACTTGATTGTATGACATTATAATTATTATCCTGATTTTAAATCAGGTGATCTAATTATGTGTTACATATTTTCTACTGGAGCATCAACGACTCTCATTCGTCCACCAACACCTTCAAGTAACATTGATTTATCGCTGAGTATGACTGCTATTGCTCTGTAATTGACGATAGCTCCTCGAGTCACACGAGCTCGAAAATGTATATCAACTACTGATTGTCTGGTTAAATCTAAATGTTCAAGCGAAAAGTAATAAATCGGATATAAGGTTGTAAAATCTAACTGTGATATTTGTAAACCAGTATCAATGTTCTGATCACGCCCCATAAACGACATAAGACGATGATATGCACGTGCTACATGATTATTTTCAAAATTTTGTAATATATCTTCGGATGGTTCTTGATGTCTATTTATCCTTAATGAAACTTCAGAAACACCAAGTTTGTCAAATATCATTATGCTTTCATCTTGATTGTTTATTCGTGCAACATCTTGTAATGCGATAAATATGTGTCTTGGTGCAGAAACACCCTGCTGAGAAGCTATTTGCCATGTAAATAAACCATCAATATTACTATGGATAGCATCTGTGGTCATTGTCAACCATGACAATATTGATTTACCGCCTTGACTCATAAAAGATAACAACCGGTCTTCTTCAGATATTGACGGAGTCATCACTGGCATCCACAATGAAAGTTTTGTTAGTACTACTTTACCAGGATCACTAATGGGTCTCCATATTGCATCATTATCATTGCCTTTTCGTACAAGTACAACCGTATGTTTGGCTCCGAAAATGACTTTTCTGACATTTCTACAGAATCCAAAGATATGTGACAGTGGAATCGCACATGAAAACTCTCTTCTGTTACCTTTTAACATTGATTTACATACTGTAAATCCTAAGTTGAAATTTGGATTCATCGATAATACTGCAGGACCATCTACAGCTCCTCCTGCAGCTCTTACATTACCTATAATAACATTTTCATGGTCGGAATGATTGGTTGTATCCTTCGCAAACATCATTGATGGTCCAGCCGATCTTGAATAATTGTCGCTGTATCTCGCAAGACCAAGTATTGTTGTAGCAACATCAACGTCTTTCTGGATTGATTCAATATTTTTTCCGTCAATCATGTACGTAGCGCTGTCAAATAACGCCATAATACCATTAGTAACAAAACCGACACTAACATCGTCTCCATATGCTACTGGTGCTGCAGGAGCAACGTTATTTTAAATTTCACCTTCTACTTCAATAAATGCCTCAGCGGGTAGGAAATATCTGCTTGTATCTTGAACCTGAAGCTCAATCTTTCCACGCTGATCTGGAGTTCGAGCGTCATAAGAATAATATTGATAATCACGCACAGACTCATCCTTGAGTACCGGTGCATCCATGTCGAACGCTGGATCAGATATGCGTTTAAACATCTTTATTATATTTGCTATCGTCTAACACGAAGACCACTTCGAGAAGTGAGACCACTTCCTGCTATCAGACTAGAGGTTATATTTTTTTCTTTTTCTGATAATGGTACATCAGCCAACTCTGCTAGTTTTTGATTAGCAGCTTGGTTTATTATTTTACTAATATTTGCAGGCATTACTTCAGTGCTAGGTAATTTTACAGGTTGAGGTCGGACCGCAGATCTGCGTATTAATCGTGTTAGTCTATCTTTGATTGCTGAGAATGCTTTACTAGCAATATTGCCAACAGCACCAATACCTTTTTCACGAACAACATCAATAGCTTTCATTGATAGTTGCTTTGCAATCGGTATTGCTTTTGGGGCTATCCTTCTAAATAGACCCTGAACAACATCACCTAGTCCATCTCCGTAGATTGTTTTGTATATTGGTAATCGAGAATTTACCGCCCTGACCATGGTTGGTCCACGTTGAGTACTATGTACGATCATTTTATTATAATAAATGTATTTAATGACATACTCAGTCACTATGGTAGTCATCGACGATTTCATTAATGAGAGACCGATATACATTAATATCCATAATTCCACCTGAAAATAATCGTTTACAAATATCAGCTGCTTCATTAATTATTTCTGGGGAATTATTACCAGCTCGTTTTCCTCCAATGAGGATTTCTAGTCGTTCAACATCAGCAAGAACGTTATTAGGACAGGTAATAAGACCACTTCCTAGACCACTTCCAGTTGCACCAGGAGTATCATAAAATACTTCTTCCTCAGTTTCTTCTTTTGATTCCGGTAATGTTTTTGGTTTTGGTGATGTTTTTGGTGATCTTGTAAATACATCCTTAATTTGTTCTAAGGGCGATTTTTTTGGTTTCGGTGATACTGGATAATCATGAAGTGATTGCTCAAATGGTTTTGGTGTTTTTTGTTGTTGTTTTGGAGGTTTTTGTTTCTTTTGTTTTTTACTTTGTTCTTCCTTCTCTTTTCTTGATTTGATTAAATCATTAATTTTCTCAATATAATCCTTATATAATGGATCATTATCTCTAGCTTGTTCAACATCCATACGTATGCGATATAATACTTTTCGCCATTGTTTACTGTGTTTAATATCTTTAGCGTGTTCAGGTTTCATTAATTTACCTCTTTGACTAAAACCATCCAAAGCAAACTCAGCTAATTGTTTTAGGTTCAAGTTTTCAATTACCTTAATAATTTCTTCATCAAATTTATTTATCAGTTCAACAGTACTTATTGCATGACTCTTTTGTTCGGGGGCTGGTGCTTCAGCACCTTCAGGTTGATCTTCATCGTCAGGTATTTCCAGGACTGGCATCGCAGCAGCTATTTCGGCTGGAAGTCCACGTAAATTTTTTTTTGTCTGTTTTGTTCTTTCTGCTATTTTTCCAGTTGCTTCAGCGGTTTTCTCTAATGCAGGAAGAAGACCTTTAGTGGTCTCAGTGATAGGTTTATATAATTGTTTTGTATCCTCTTCAAATTGAACTTGAGATTCCTGACGAGATTGTAGTTGTTGTTTAACTAAATCACGAACAGGTAAATATTTTCTAATTGCCTCTAGTCGCTCTCGAGCTAATCTAGCTGAATGTGGTTCTCCGATACTCATTTATTAATAATATCTATACTGGCTGTTTAATTCATAGCAGCAGAGAGGGTGAACGACAACAATTGGGTGACCAGACAAGTAAATGAAATCGCATAAAAATTTGAAAAATACGTCAAAAATAATCTTGCCCAATTAGAGAATTTTTTGGTTTAAACGTTATTGACGTATTTTTCAGCTTCGTAGGAACCCTTAGTTTTTATAAATAAGGTCTCTACAACTTTGTAGGGTTCACCCTCTCTGCACACAAAAAATAAAAAAACCCACTTTTAAAAAATGGTCTAAATTATTTGGTTGGTTAGAGGTTTCAATTTGACGTTATTGACCTTGTATCTCAGCCTTTTTGAGACCCCCCCCCATCAGGCAAATTTTTCGTATCTTCGTAGGAACCTTTATTTTTATAAAATAAGGTCTCTACGACTTTTGTAGGGTTCACCCTCTCTGCTGCTATTGGGCTGCAAATGTACAGCCGACTTGGCTTACATATTTACGTATGTCTGCTACAGAGATAAATATCTAATAATCGAGATGGTTGAGTGGTGATGAAAAGTATGCTAATTGGCAGCAGGGAGGGTGAACCCTACAACTTTTTTCCTGGCCTTATTTTACAAAAATAAAGGTTTCTACAGGGGCTGAAAAAATAATGTCAATAACGCTAAACCGAACCTCCTAACTTTTATTATTACCATATAGTTTGAAAAACGGATAATAAATCGTTTGGGTTAGCTCATTTTTGTTATTTTATTTTGACCTTTTTGTTTTTTATGTTATAATGCGTTTAGTTTACTTACCGGGTCACTCAAGTTTTGTCGTTCACCCTGCCTGCTGCTGTAAATTAAACAGCCAGTAAAAATAATATTATTAATAATGAATATTGGAGAATCTCACTCCGCTAGATTAGCTCGAGAGCGATTAGAGGCAATTAGAAAATATTTACCTCTTCGTGATGCTGTCAAACAACAACTACAACAACGACAAGAATCTCATGTTGAATTTGAAGAGGATACAAAACAATTATTTAAACCTATTACAGAAACCACTAAAGGTCTTCTTCCTGCTTTAGAGAAAACCGCTGAACCAACTGGAAAAATAGCAGAAAGAACAAAACAGACAAAAATTATTTTACGGGGACTTCCAGCTGAAATTGCTGCTGCTCAACCAATACAACAAATACCTTTAGTCGCTGAAGCATCACCCCCTAAACAAAAAAAGTCCTGTAATAAGTAATGCTGAACTAATAAATAAATTTGATGAAGATACTATTAAAGTAATTAAGAACCTTAAAAACCTAGAACAATTAGCTGAGTTTGCCGTGGATAGTTTTGGTCGAAGAGATAAATTAATGAAACCTGAACACGCTAAATATATTAAAACCAATGATCAATGGCAAAAATCATTATATCGTATATACAAAAATGTTGAACAAGCTAGAAATAATGATGCATTATATCAAGGTTATCTTCATGAAATTGGTGAATTAATCCAATCAAGAAGAGAACAAAGAAAACAAATTAAAGAACAAAAAAGACAAGAAAGAAAAGCAAAAGAAGAGGAAAAAGCAGCAAAACCAAAACGAAAATATACAAAAAGAAAACAGCCAGATTCTCAAATAACATTGGAATCACAACCAGCTCCTCAAATAACATTGGAATCACAACCATCATCATCATCACCACCACGTACACAAGAGGAGATAGAAGAAGAAGATTTACTAACAGAATTAGGATTATATGACCCTCCTGGTGCAACTGGAAGTGGATTTACTACTCATTGAAGTGGCCTAATTACATGTCCTAATAACGTCCTTGCCGATGTTGATCGGCTAGAGATCCTGATCGGAGGAAAACGAGCTGGTAATAATTCTCCAGAAATAATTAATGAAGCAGCCGATATTTGCAGACGATTATTTACAGGCGGTATCATGGACGTTGATGTTTATCAGTCTCTTATTAATGAAATTGCCGATGACTACCATAGCGACTGAGTACGTAATTAAATACAATTACTACAATAAAATGATCGTACATAGTACTCAACGTGGACCAACCATGGTCAGGGTAATAAACTCACTATTACCAGTATACAAAACAACCTACGGAGATGGACTAGGTGATGTTGTTCAGGGACTGTTTAGAAGGATAGCCCCAAAAGCAATACCGATCGCAAAGCAACTGGGAGTGAAAGCTATTGATGTTGTTCGTGAAAAAGATATTGGTGCTGTGGGTAATCTCGCTGGTAAAGCATTTTCAGCGATCAAAGATAGACTAGCACGATTAATACGACGAAAACCTCAACCACCAGTAAAATTACCCAGTACTGAAGTAATGCCTGCAACTGTCAGTAAAATACTAAATCAAGTTGCTAATCAAAAACTAGCAGAGTTGGCTGATGTACCAATGTCAGAAAAGGAAAAAAATATAACCTCTAGTCTGATAGCAGGAAGTGGTCTCACTTCCCGAAGTGGTCTTCGTTTTAGACGATAATAAATATAATAAAGATGTTCAAGCGCATATCCGATGCCTGCATTTGACATGGACGCACCAGTGCTCAAAGATGAGTCTGTGCGTGATTATCAATATTATTCTTATGACGCTCGAATTCCAGATCAGCGTGGACGAACTGAACTACAGGTTCAGGATACAAGTAGGTATTTCTTACCCGCTGAGGCTTTTATTGAAGTAGAAGGTAAAATTTTTAAAGAGGATAATACTGAATACGATAATAATGTTGCTTTTGGTTTTGTTAATGATGGTATTATGGCGTTATTTGACAGCGCCACTTATATGATTGATGGTAAAAATATTGAATCAATTCAGAAGGACGTTGATGTTGCTACAACAATATTAGGTCTAGCACGATATAGCGACGATTATTCAAGATCAGCTGGTCCATCAATGATGTTTGTAAAGGACACTTCTGATCACCCGGATCATAAAAATGTAACTACAGGTAACGTAAGAAACGCTTTAGAAACCGCAGAAACTTCCGAAGTAATATCAATGAACGCAACTTTCAATTTAGGATTTGCATCACGTAAAACAATGTTGAAAGATAGAATGTTTTCATGTGCAATTCCACTTTCACACATATTTAGATGTTGCAGAAATGTAAGAAAAGTTATTTTTGGAGTCAAACATACGGTTGTACTTGTACGAAAAGCCACGGACGATGATTCAATATTGCACGTTAGAGGAGCTGATGATCCTGCAACTGTGGCAATTCATGGTAAAGTAGTATTAACCAAACTTTCATTGTGGATGCCAGTGATGACTCCAACAATACCTGTAGAAGATCGGTTACTTGCTTTTATGAGTCAAGGTGGTAAGTCAATGTTGTCATGGTTAACAATGGCCACAGATGCTGTTCAGAGTGCAATTAATGGTTTATTTACATGGCAAATAGCCTCTCAACAGGGAATAGCCGCACCACGACATATATTCATTGCACTTCAGGATAATACACGTGTAGGTAATCAAACAAAAAGTTTAATGATATTCGACAAACTTGGTGTTTCTGAGGTTTCGTTAAGAATAAATAGACATCAAGAACCATCCGAAGACATTTTATTGAATTTCGATCAAAATCATGTAGCACGTGCATACCATCGTCTGATGACGTTCATGGGTCGTGATCAGAATATTGATACTGGTTTACAAATATCACAGTTGGATTTTACAACCCTATATCCGATTTATTACTTTTCGCTCGAACATTTAGATTTAACCAGACAGTCAGTAGTCGATATACATTTTCGAGCTCGTGTTAACAGAAATATTGTAGATATTCCTAATTACAGAGCAATTGCTGTCATACTCAGCGATAAATCAATGTTACTTGAAGGTGTTGGTGGACGAATGAGAGTCGTTGACGCTCCAGTAGAAAACACGTAATTAGATCATCTATGAATATTATAATGTCGTATAATCACGTTAGTGTCAGTCTGACTCCTGGTCAGATTAAAAGGGTACAATCAGCATCAAAAAATGATTGTGGATTAAAAATATTGCTAAAGAAAGAGCAGATGAGCGGTTCAAATAAATTATATCTTACAGAACGTCAGCTCAGTCATTTCAATGAAGCCAAAAAATCAAATAAAGGCATAAAACTTAATCTTTCTGCGGGTGCCATTAAAGACGTCGTTAAGACGGGTGGCATAGTTCCACTTCTTGCTGCTATGCCAGCATTAATTGCCGCTGCAGCCCCAGCTGTTGCAAATGCAGCTGCATTAGGCGCTGTTGCAACCGCTGCTGGAATGGCATTAAAGAAAGCAACCGGACAGGGAATCAAAAAAAAGGGAAGGGGTCTAAGATTGCCAGGGACTCCACATTCCTGGTACGGAAAAAGGCCTAAGATTACCAGGGACAGTTTATTAATATCTCCTATGTCCAATTTTGATTTACTAGATGCTGCTAAAAAATTAAAAATTAAAAATTTCAGAGGAGTTTTTATGCGTGATCAATTACCAAAACAACCAAACAATATTGAAACCGGTATTATTAATCTCGATAAAAACTCTGGTCCAGCACACATTGGGTTGGATATGCAATTGATCCACGTGGAATTATTTATTTTGATTCATATGGACTAGCTCCACCAAAAGAATTCTTAAAATATGTTAGCGGCGATCAAAGTACTCCAATATGGTATTCAACGTTACCAACACAAACATTAACTGATCCACCAATATGTGGTCGAGAAGTACTTAACGTACTTGATGCTGTATCAAAATTAACAAAACCACCTCACAAAGTTGTATATGAATATACTACGTTGTCACATTTAAACAGACATTAGTAAATATAATGGTGGATATTTACGGAAGATCTTCTCGTGGTAAAGCTCAGCAGCAAGCTGATTTATCTAAATACGCAACTCTCGATCAACTCAGAAATGAGATTGATGATTTATTAAACATAACCAGTGTTGATCAAAATGAAGTAGTTGTTTTTCAGGATAAGGAAGGACGATTAAAAACGAGTAATATACAACTCGCGGATGTACTTATACGAGTTCCTAATGCAGTTGTTAATAATATAGTTCCTTTTACTGATCAGGGTAAAATACAAGATTCCGGTACGTCAGTCAGCGATTATATTAAAAAAGCTGGTGATTTGTTCACGGGTGACATTATTATGAATCAAAATAAAATTATAGACCTTGGAAACCCAATCGCAGATACAGACGCTGCAACAAAGAAATATGTCGACGATCAAGAATCTAAGTACGTATTGGCCAACGGCGGTATAATGCGTGCATTTCTTAATATGAATAATAATGGCATTAACAATCTTAGAACACCAGAATCTGACTTTGATGCTGCGACGAAGAAATACGTCGATGATAAGGAAATTCATCTTAAAAAAATCGATGACGAAATGACTACACTCAGTAATACTTTCTCTAGACATGTAGAAACGTTCTTAAATTTTCGTAGAAATGTAAACAAAACCATTAAAGATTTTTTGGGGGAACAACCAACCGTTGAAATAAAACTAGCCGACGTTAACATGAAACTCAATGATATTGTCAGTGGAATACCTAATATTGTTCAAAAAACTAATCTGATTAAAATTCCACACGGACAAATTAAAAATATCGTGTACACAGTAGCATCAGGATCAACAACATGGACACCGCAAAATAACACACTCGAACATACCGCAGAAGTAACTGGGTTATACAGGTTATCTATATACGGTTCGGAAATTACTGCGCAACTTCATTATCACCAAATGTATATCATAATCCTCTATTGGTGATGCTAACCAAGAATATCAAAGAAATCTTTACGTTAATATCAACGGAAATACCTCCGAGACGTTACTGGTGGTGCCTAGAATTCGCAGCTGAAACTTAATTAAATGACGTTGTTAGTATAATGAATCAAAACCAAGGATCTCAGTCTCGCATCGACGTTCAACGTTACAGATGCAATCAGGTATGTGAGCGTTTGACTAAACTTAATAATTTTATCGATTATTATAACACGAAAATAAAAAAATATAATAGGCGTATAGTTGTTATTGATGTAGTTATTTACTCGGTTTCTGCTGTTATTGCTGGAATAGGATTATTATTATCAACATTGACGATGACAGCACCTACTGTTATAACCATCATTGTTTCAGCATCAACGACTATTGCTGGTGTTCTCGGTATTATAGCTAAAAAGATAGATACTTGTACAAATGCTAAATTGCACGATTATATGATTAAATTACATACAGTGGCAGAGGCATGCTCTAAACTATCTTTGTATATTTCTTCGTGTGTTAGTGATGGTGAAATATCCGATACTGAATTCGCGATGATGATGAAAACCTATGATGATGCGTTTAAGGTGATCGCTAATGATTTTAACGAATTAAATAGCAACGATAATAATAATGACAGACAGGGAGTTACTTCAGCAGACCGTAACTAATACGACTCCGTCAAAAACTACTATGATATCGTTAAGTTCGACCAATCCCGAATTTAGTGTCAATTTTCCAACATCAATTCCTGCAAAAGAAATAGCATTAGCACAATTGCGAGTTTATTATAGCTGGCCAAATATTAGATCAAAACCATTTGGTGGACTACAGCCAAATAATTCATTAGTATTTGCTAATAAGAATAAGCCTGATGGAACTCCTGATTGGCAAGTAGTTGCTATTCCAACGGGCAGTTATCAAATAGAGCAGATTAATGATGAGTTCCAACGCAGAATTAAATCTATTACAGGAAAAGAATCAAAAATAGCAATTACTGTTCACGAACCAACATTATCAGCGGTTATTGAAATAAATTCCCCTGATTATTCTGTAGATATTTATCAAAGTTCGATTAGATCAGTATTAGGATGGCCTGAAGATACACCGGTTTATCAAGGACCACCAGAACCACAACGATCTGATTTCGTCATAGATGTTGAAAAATTTTTAAAACTTCCAGAATATCGGAAAACTTATCCGTTTATAGAGATTCCGGATGCTTATCGTGGTTATGCACAGTATACTCATTTTATAGATTTCGTTCGGGGTAAAGGTACAACAAGAATAGCAACAATTAATGTTGAAGAAATTAACTCAAAATCAAGGACCAATTAAATCTGAACATGGACGTATACTTAATGATCTAAGAAATTTATTTTCCAGCATCAGCACTTCCTACAACGATGACTTAAAAAATCAAATAATTGAAACAATACAACATTTGAATCAGGTTGCATCAGACTTAGAATATGTAAATAAGGCTATCGTTGACAGAGAAAAAACATTAAACGTACCGGCAGATAGATTTCTTAATACTTACATAGTTAATGAAGACGGTCCTATTCAGCGTGTAAGTTATAAACGTTTATTTAAAACAGTATTTCTTAAATATTATGGAATCACAGAAGAACAGCTACCAACATTTATAATTCCGGGATTTAACTCTGAAGAGCTAAAGAAATCAGTTAATGATCTTATTGATGAACACTTTAAAAGAATATGTGATTCATGGAAAAAATTAATACCTACACCAACTATTCTTAAATATAATAATGATCCACATGGTGGAGGCCGCCATATCTCACCTGGTATTGTTAATATAACATCAACGATCGCGGTCAATCTAGTGTGTGACGTATTTGATGACAGCTATCAAGTAGATCTTTCAAAGTCTAACCAGGCCCAACAGGGGTATATATTATATGCATTTAGCCCTCAAGTACCGCCCGGGTGGTTAATTATACCTGAGCCAATTAATCCAATTTATCTACGTGTACATAATCCATTATTGTCAAGAATAAATTTCAAACTTACTGACCAGACAGGATACATTTTGGATCTAAGACACGAATCACTTAATATTAATTTGTATATACGCTCGTAGAACGTCTGGGTAAATAATCAGATTCTGAAATAATCTGATGGGTAGTTTACTAATCAAAATTAATAAAATCTGAATAATAATCAATTCCTATGATTAAAGCAATTGTATATATAATAAAGCGAGATAACTCTGCTATCTCTCTCCGCGGAGTAAATTAAACGATTATTTCCCCTTATGTACTACGTCGTTACCTGTACAAACCCAGTTGTATATACTTATATATTAGCTTGATCGAACAAAGCTTATTAGTCCGTCTGTCTGTTAATCCTTACAGGCTTGTTAAAAACCAACCTGTTTGATATATCCCTGCCCTATAATGTGAACAGTGTTGTATTCTGATAGTAATTTTAAAACCTTAAAACGAAAAATATATGTGTATAAAGGCCGTACTGGAGCAGGATGTACTTTATCGATTTTGTGTGGGCTTGGCTGACGTAGTAGTTATTCATCTTCAGACTGCATGCATTTTGACCTTAACGAACGATAACTCATACGTGTGATTATTTTATGAATTTTGAAAAATTGAAATAAATACACGCTACAGTTCTACATTCTATTAGTAATACAGGTTCTGTGAGACAGCGCAAATATTTTTATATACTTAAATTTAACTGTATTATTGATAAGAGAGCGATGGCCGAAGTGGTAAGGCGTTTGGACGTAGATCGAAGTTGTGCAGACTCTCGCGTGTTCGAGTCTCCAAAAATGCTAAAGATATTTTATCTTGCATTTGGCGACGGATGCTATTTATAATTGGGGTACGAAACCCAACAGAAAAATAATACAACTTTCCCACCATGTAACCACGTGGTGGGTGTAATTTTGCACTCCCCGGGGTTTTATATGGGGGGAGAGTTGTATAAAATCTGTTGGACGTAGATAAATCCCCCCCCCCTTGTATTCCGTCCATAGTTAAGTTTATGTTTGTGCCGTCTGCAAAAATCAAAATCATCACCATTTGTATATATTCCATGTTCATACAATCATATGTCATTAGGATAAGTTTATATGTAACCTCTAATCCTGCTAAGATGTTGTTTGACAACTTAGGGGATCACATGGGGTTTGTGCTGTCCTTAGAATTAAGTTCTTAGAGATAAGTTTATATGTAACCTCTGATCCTGCTAGGATGTCATATGACAACCTAGGGGGTCACATGGGGTTTGTGCCGTCCTCAAAAATCAAAATCATCACCATTTGTATATATTCATGTTCATACAATCATATGTATATAATCATCCTCAAAACAGTCCCCTGACCTTCTGATCCTGCTAGGATGTCATATGGCAACCTAGAGGGTTCACATAGGGTTATGGGGGCTACATTTTTTATAATAATTATTCAGAAACTGATATTATTTTTTATTTTAAAGAAATATTTATATATATAATGAACCAAGAAAACATTAATGATATTATTTCTGCTATTAAAAAATTAAAACATAACGGAATAAATCTCTCTGATAATCTCGATCCTGAAAAAATATTATGCGATTATGAAATATTAAAACAACGAAAATTTGAAAATAAATACACACTACCATCCAATTATAAATTCGTAAAATTAATCTATCAGTCTATGTTCGAATCCTTGGCAATGGTAAATGAAAAACAGGTAAAGCTATTTGCGCCTCTTGCACGTTCGATCGAAAATATCAGATCCGAACTATCTCGTGAATACGAGAAAAAGAATATTGTGGACAATCGTGTAATGCAATTAAGAAAAATTATGTTATTTGATTCTGTCAAAAATGAAAGTGACACTGAGAGCGACGGTGAAGGTACCCATGGCAAAATATAGAGTCGAACTATATACAGTATAAAAAAAAAAATATTTATTTATTAAGAGTACAGAGTTAGATATATTCAAATATTATCGGCTGATCATATTTTATTGAATATGCAGATCTAGTAATATTATCTGCAACACATTTTACTGAAGCAGGATTGATGCTAAAATATCTGGCAGCTGCACTAATTGATGGGAAAGTTATTTCTTGGTCTGTTTCTACATTTATGGATATAACCGACCTCGGGATCTTGGGATATTTTCCTGTATTTCCACGTGCAGAATTCTGACTATATGTAATAGCTTGTAGGTTAGATAGATTATTATTCTGGGGATCTCCATCAATGTGATCAATTACGAGTCCATTTTTAACTACTCCACGAAAACATTCGAATAAGAATACATGTGATAAGTATCTTTTCCCCCCAGCAGTAAATCTAAAATAACCAGCATTATCAAGATTACCAACCGGTTTTTTCAATCTGCAGTTTCTAATTACACCAGCTCGAGACGCTTCATAATTTGTATATACTGGATGTTTCACAAATTCGTGTTTCTCATAGTACTCAATTTTCAATTTTCTTATAAAGTTTTTGTCGATATCATCATCATAAGTCTGATTTGTCTGATTCATTTTATATAATAATATTATTTTTCTAAATCATTGTTTTGAAATCTGGTCAGATAATCTTCTACGGTTTGTATAGGAGATTTACCTGACGATGTATTATTTTTTTTGTCATAATATCGTTTTAGTTCTCTGTATTTTTTTCCGCCACATTTTAAACACAATTGAGTTTTTCCTCTGACTCCAACACCACATTGAATACACGGTATTGGTCCTGTACTTCCATTTTTGATACTTTGCGCATGATTTCCGCAGTATTCATTCACGCACGATTTATTACAAGGAGAAGTATATCCAATTTTGAGCCAAGCACATTTGTTCTTTGTTTCAAGCATTATATATATATATCAAAATTTTAATTTAAATACTTGTCTTAATTATATGAACGAATTATCGGCAATTGAACCTAAAAGAGCTAGATTTGATCTTGACAGACTATCAGAATATAAATTTAGTACTTTGATGCAAGATCTAACTTTAACGGATGAGGATATAACCGAACGTATCCGTGAAGCCAAGAAGGAATTTCGTAATAGTGGTGCTGCTCATGTATGGTCAACATTCAGAGTCGGAAATGTTACTAATATAATGAATGACAAACGAGGAAAAGCAATTATTAATCACCTTGATGATCAAAAATATTTTATTTTAATAAAATGTATTGTAAATACAGAAGAAGATACTTGGATTATTCGTGACAAGCGTGATCCAGTCCGCATACAGTCAGGAAGTAATATTGTTCTTTTGAGTAATAAATCTAAACCCGGAATACTAACCGGTGTTGACAAATTATATTATGAACGTGCATATCCAGTTACTGCAGTTGTATATGCAATATATCCGCTGAATAATAAACCTGACGTCGGGGATCTCAAGCCGATGAGACTGGCAGAGTCAAGAATAAACTGTGTAGCTGAACGAGTTACAGAACATTTCATAAACGCGATACGTGGTAATAGTTTAACAGATTTACGACGTAAAAAAATAAATACTTGGGCAGAATCAGTTAAAGATACTGGAGCATCTATCAGAGATGTTGCTGATCTAGAAAAGAAATTGAGATTTCCAATAACAGTGAAGACGTTAACCGGAGAGATTTTATATAAACCAAAATACATAAAAAATGGAGCTCCTATAGATATTATTGATCATAATTCGCATGCGTGGACCTCAGCAGTAACAATATTTCCACGAGATAGAACGGTTAAATTTTATGATGGTCATATATTTGATTTTATCAAAAATATCAGTAAAAGTGACCCTGTATCCGTTTGGTTATTTCAAAGTTCAGAATATGATTATTACGATCAGTTTGTACGGCCTAATGGTGATATTTACCGTACAGAATCTCTTAATGTAGAAATGGAACATCTTGCGCTGAAATATACTTCAGACGATGTCAAAGTTAGACGATTATTAAATAATTGTTTTACTGTTCCATCTGTAGCGGCTCATTTCGCTCAGGAGAAAAAATTTATGGAAACCAACACGATCGGAATTTCTTGAAGATATCCATAAAAGCTGTGTAGAATATGGACACGGAGGATTGTGGAATACTAAATATAAGTATAATGACGTTATATCCGTTGATATGGTAGCATGTTATCCTGGAAGTTTTCTTGGATACGGAGAATGTTCTGAATACTTTAAGAGATTCGGACATCCATCACACGAGATGACCAGAGTTGCGATAAACGGACCATTACCAGATTTTGACTTAACCGGATTTGCGTGTGTAGAATCATTTGAGTTTGCAGAAAATCTCCATCCGATTGCTTATGCTTGGTTTGGAAGACATTTTTCAGAAACATGTTGGGTTCCAATAGTACTATTACGATATATGCTTGATGTTGGAATTTTAATATCTTTACAGGTGAGTGAGGCAATTATATCGTATCGGTCACAGAAGCAAGTTTGGTTACCAGAACCAAATAGATTTAATATCAATGATGCCAGGAAAGAATTTCCTGATCTTAATGAAGATGACATTATTAAAATTACTAATAATATACGTAAATGCAGAGATGAGCATGATGAGAAACTTGCAAAAGATCTTGGTAGAAAGATAATTGGTAAATTTACTCAAGGAGGAGCATATGATAATAAAAGACACTGTACAAGATTGATTATGGACGATGCTGAACTCGATTTTATAATCGCTGATACAACGGAAAAAAACACATTTATAAATCGGAGTAATGCTTATTTGTCAGACGGAACCAAACTAGGTACAATTGTGAGTTATATTGATGGTGACTCACCGCAATTTACTCATTTAAGATCATCTATGTTGGCATATGTTTCTATAAATCTACTGTCTATGATAAATAGATTTCCTCGTGATGCTGTCAGAGTCGCCACGGATTCGTTCTACATAAATAAAAAATATACAGATTTGTTAAAACCGCTACTTGGTAATGGTGAATGGGGATCATGGAGAATAAAACAAGAAAATATACTTAGTTATTCTGAATCTGCCGACGTTGAAATTAAGGAAATATATTACAAAAATAATAATCAAGTATCAAAGTCATCAGCACCATCTGTATATGATCCTGTGGCTAGACATAAAACTGTTTATCTTAACGGATGCGGTGGTTCAGGTAAAACAACTCGTGTGATTAAATTATTCATGAATAATAATTCAGATATAATTGTTTTGACACCTACACATAAATTAGCCAGGGAAATAAAAGAGCGAGGAGTAAAATCATGTACATATCATAGTTTCTTCAGATGGTGTGGAGACACATGGACTCCTGAGCGAATGGGTGAGAAATATATACCTAAATATATTATATGGGACGAGGTAGACACAATGTCGTTAGAAATATTAAAAATATTTCTTGATTGGTTACTGACAAAGAATACTGCTGTAATAATGTGTGGTGATCATGGTCAACCACCACCCTTTATTGGTCAGTCTCCACATGAATGGCTGAAGAATAACGTAGATTATTATGAAGAAATAAATGATGACCATAGAGCTATTGATGAACCGCTGAAGGAGTTTAAAAGGTTAATCAGACTACTGCCAGATAAAATACAATGTGAAATAATGCGAGGAGTAATTCCAGAGACTTCTATGAATGATTTTCTAAATTTATGGAATCCCGCTGATTTAATAGTTGCAAGTAGAAAGATAGTTCGTGATGAACTACAGGATAAATTATTTTTGTTACATAAAGAAAAATTTTCAGATCTACCTGTACCATTATGTTATCGACCAGCAGATACTCGACGACAGAATATTGATGTTGAAATTCCTGGTGGTGGACTATAGAATCTTGTCTTGAAAGATATTATTTTAGTCGATATTAATAATGTTGAGAATGCACTGAGTATGAATAAATCACCGTGGACGTTAGGATACGCTATAACGATTCATTCGTCACAGGGGTTAACTATTTCTGATACAAATATCTGGATTATAGATGATCGGATCGAATGGTCAAATTTAGTCTATCTCGCAGTTTCTCGAGTTACAAGAATATCTCAACTACATAGGGTTATTATGAATTTTACAGAAAATAATAATCAAACTGTTAATAATGACGCAATAAGAAAAAAACTATCTGGTTATAAACAATGTGACAAAAAAAAAGTAATCGTGACTTTGATATTGATACTGAATTTATTATAACACTAAAACAACGACAGAATAATCATTGTGCAAGCTGTAACTGCAATATGTTATGGCAATATTCGAATAATAATCCAAGACAATTTACCGTAGACAGAATTAATAGTGATCTTGGTCATACACGTGATAATGTGATGCTGACCTGTCTTGAATGCAATCGACGTAGAGGTTCTGGTTATGTAATTGTATGTGGTGGTAATTGTGTGTCTTTAGGAATTACTTGTAATTGTTCACGCACAAATCCACGTTGAGGAGCAGTAGAATCCAGTCTGTAGACTGGAGGTCTACCAGTGGATCTAACCACGTTAGAAATTGTATGTGTAGTCACACTCCATATAGGATCGGTTGCCCTTTTTCTACCACCTTCATGTTCGCCAGGTTCATATAAATATCTTACAGTTACATTACCTAATATTGGTTGAGGTTGATGTCTGTCATCGCTACGGGGTATATATTTTTTTGTAATCGCATTAGAAGATTTCATGGAAGCTGAACGAGTAATTTCATTATTTAACGCAGCTATCACACTTGGTAACCTTGCAACCCATTCTCGAGATCTCTCCCCGGATTTAAAGTCAGTAGATATTTCCTTTGCGTATTGGTATCCAAATAACCGCTCAGCAAGTGTTCGATTAAATCGTTCAACGATTGCCTGATCACGATGAATTTCAGTATGTCCTCGTCTGATTTTAACGTTATGTCGCTTCATCAACGATAATACTGCACCAAGAAATTCTTTGCCAGGATCAACTTGTAATAACTGTGGCCATCGTAGACCACCACGCTGATAAATTCGTTCAAACGCAGATGCAACTTCAGATGCTGTCTTTGTTGATAATGGTTCAGCTTCTTTATATCTACTTGCAACGTCAACGACAGTTAATGCGTATTTGTACGTGTGTGATTGACGTTTACCAATTTTAATGGCATCGTGTGGTAAAAATAAAATATCTGCTTGATGAACCTCGTTAGGGACGCTGACATCAAAATGTGCATACTGAATTTTTTTAGGTGGTGGTAGATAAATTTGCCATATTGCCTGTCGTGCTAACCACGCTGCAGCAACAGAACGTGAAACTTTTGCTGCTTCAGATAATTTACTAATAGCTGATCTGCCTCTCCAATATCCTCTTGGGCTATAATAAATGGATTCCATTATAATATTTATATAATTAATTACCAGCCCCTAACATTATTTTACCTTTCATGGCAGATTTTACTAGAAAACTAGCTAATTTATCTCTGACAGATTTATTTGGTATAGAATTTAATGCATGAATCAATTTTACATCTGCGAGATGCCTTTGTTGTAAATCTTTACTTTTATACGCAACGTCATGAACATGACACGCTTTATCAATCTTATTTATTGGATACTCTCCTGATCTTGGTTGATCTTGATCATCAAGTCGGATATCAAGTCGAGTTCCGGGACCGCAATAATTATATCCAGGAAGTTGTTTCTCACCGGGGTATTTAGCCCATGGAGTTCCTGGTAATTTCAATAATGAAGAGGCAATATCTCCACCTGTCTTTGTTTTGACAAATTTGTATTTCCTCGTGCCACATTTAACGCATTTGCCTGTCAGAGCACGTCGTTTATTCTTCGTTCTTATTGTAGTTAATTCAGCAGTGGGTGTAGATAGATGCTCTACATCGAACACAATATAGACTCATATTATTTACTATATGGATATAATTGACTTTTCGGCGACACGAAAACAGGAACCAGTAAAACATCATCCAGCATTACGAAATTCGATAAGGATGATTATAATAGGTCCATCTGGATCGGGTAAAACACAACTATTACTAAATTTAATAATGCGATGGTTAAAATGGAGTAAACTGTATTTAGTAGCACCATCCGTAGATGATCAACACTGTTACGAAGTACTTAAAGATTTTAATGAAAATGCAAAATTGCTGAATGAAAACGGTAATGATGTTGTTGACTTTATTACCGATATTGATGAGGCCCCATCTGTAGATGACCTAGATGGATTTATTAATAATTTAGTGGTGTACGATGACGTTATGCTGGATAAACAAACAAATCCAGCTAGAATATTTTCCAGAATTAGACATAAAAATACAGACGTGATTTATGTTACACAACGATATACACAAATACCTAAAGTGATCAGAGACAACTGCAATATTTTAGTAATGTTTAATGGAGTAGATATTTATAATTTACAGAATATTTATTATACTTGGTGTTCAGGGTATATTGACATAATTAAGTTTAAAAACTTCTTTTCAAAAGCACAAGCTGTTCCGTTTGGATTTATTACAATAAATTTACATGATCCAAGATCCAGATATCGTATAAGTCTAGATAAAATCTTTGGTTAATTTACAGCAGCAGGCAGGGTGAACGACAAAAATTGAGTGACCCAGTAAGTAAACTAAACGCATTATAAAAATAACAAAAAAGTCAAAAATAAAATAACAAAAATGAGCTAACCCAAACGATTTATTATCCGTTTTTTCAAACTATATGGTAATAATAAAAGTTAGGAGGTTCGGTTTAGCGTTATTGACATTATTTTGTCAGCCCCTGTAGGAACCTTTATTTTTGTAACATAAGGCCAGGAAAAAAGTTGTAGGGTTCACCCTGCCTGCTGCTTAATTTCTTATAGCGCTAATGAACTTAATTCATGCATAAGGCACATACTGATTCTTTTAGCCGCCTTGTCACAGGAAAATATTCAAATTAACTCCTTGATGTCAAAAGTTAATGTAAAAAGAGGGGTTGTTTGCAGTGTTGGTTCAGTATAAAAGCCACCAGTTGTATAAGGAATTAACCTGATTGTCTCAGTCAGAATCTCAGAAGCATGCTTCCTACAAAAATCGTTGGTTAGGTTTTTTTTTGTTCTTCAGTGTAAAATTATTCTCATTTCTGCAATAGGTCATTGTCGGGTGAAAATTCACCACACAAACTGTCCAGTGAGGCCTCAACTTATCAATATGCAAAGGTGATTGTGAATAGCAACAAAACAAGGAGCACACACAACTATATTTTGTAGCGGACACACTCGGCAGGGATGAGTTCATTTACTTGGTCAATACACAGCTGCCCGTAGTCAGTCTTAACTCCGTTCGCAAGGCAAATATGTGTATTTGTATGTGACATAAATTTTATATATATATATACCAATGATATACTACTCGTTGTATATATTTTTCATTAAAAGTTAACTTGGCAAGCCTAGTTTCCTTGCAATGAAAAATTTATACATCTCGTGGTGTATGATTGATACAGCGTGTGTATATATATATATATATATATATATATATATATATATATATATATATATATATATATATGTGTGTGTGTGTGTGTGTGTGTGTGTGTGTGTGTGTGTGTGTGTGTGTGTGTGTGTGTGCGTGTGTGTGTGTCGGTCGGTCGGTCGGTTGAATATTTACAAAAGAATGTGACTGTTTTCTTCACGGTTAATCAAAACCGCTAAGTTGGCATACTCATTAATGTTTAACTAATTAGTTAGCAAATAACATGCTTGGATTAAATATTTCTTTTTCAATAACAACAGATGTGACAAACCCATACAAGATCATCCAATATACAAATTTGAGTCCGAAACAGACATTATTGGCTACTGTTCAATAACAACTGTTACGAAGCCATACAAGATCAAGGGTAAGGCAGACTTTTGATATTTTATTTAAACATTACTTGTTCAATAACAATAATTTTTTGCGGAGCCATACAAGATCAATAATAAGGCCGACTTTGTTGTGTGCCGACTCCGTAATGGGCCGAGTATGTTACGGGGAAATTTCTTAATTAAATTTCTTTGGACGAATCTGTAATGGGCCGACTTTGTTCTGGGCCGACTCCTTTATGGAACGACTCCGTTATGGGCCGAGAACTCCTTGTATCGAAAAATCCCTATCTTACTAGTGAATTAAACAAAGGAGGAATTTTACTAATTTTGTCAATATCAGCTAAAAATAAACGTTTATTTTTGTTTATTTTGTTTCCATTTAATTGTATACGTGCACCCTAGATAACTTAGGGTGTACCGTGGCAATCTTCGGGGGTTAGGGTGAGTGGGTGGGTGGGTGGGTTGGTTGGTTGTGTATTTGTGTTGTGTAGGGTTTAACGCCATTTTTCAGCACAAGATAGGCTATACATGGCGGCCAGTATAAATGGTGGAGGAAGAACCCGGGAAAACTCCGGAAAGAACCACCGACCCACGAGAAGCTACTGGCAAGCTTTCTCACATACCTACATTGGCCGAATCCGAGACTCGAACCCACGCTGACAGAGGTGAGATGGCAGTGATCCGCAACGGTGAGCGCTTTAGACCACTCGGCCACTCGGGGCCCCCGTGGGGTGGGGGTCCGGGCAGTTTTGGAGTGTCTAATCTAGGAGTGTCCTGTAGGTTCTTCGAAGGGCAGATTTAATTTAAAGGTGGAGAATTGTAACAAAGTGTTTGGCAGAAGTAGTCTTTTGAAGAGCCACATGAGCGAAAACACTGGAGATAAACCATTCAGATGTGAAGTTTATAGTGAAATCTTTGGATGTAGTAGGAATTTGAAGGCCCACATGAGATCACAGGGGTTCGTTACAAAGAAAATTAGGGACCTAACCTGTAACAATATAACACAAGGGAAGACACGAGTCCGCACCGCTCGATAGTTCCAACCCTGCTAGTTTATCCTAATTGCGTCTGCTAATTTCCAACTTAAGCTAGTCGTAATTAAGGACACACGATACTAATTATATGGAAGAACTGTGAACCAGTCTAGAAATGGGTGAACAAATAATAAAGTATATACGGGTTTGGTGGTCCATAATTGGTTAATAATGAAAAGTAAAATTTTTGTAAAAATATCCTTTGAGAGCTTATCCTATCTGTAATTTAAAAAAAAAAATATAGACAAAATTCTATTGATGCAATTTTAGTATTTTTTACAGACTTGACTTAGGGGTACTCGAAATAAAAGTAGTACCTGATTCATTTGGTGCAGAATCAATAACATGTGTTTCATGCACATGTAGGTAAAAAAAATGCCGCGGCTCATATGGTGTTCTCCACACAGAAGCTTGCACCAAGGATAGTTGTGCATGGAGAAATATAGGTCTGGATATCAGCACCCAGAAATTTTAAGTTATTGAATTTTGAATATGATGGTGTTTCCATATGTTTGTTTATGGGAGTTGAATCAGTAGCGTGAGTCCTTAACATCGGATCTTACCTTTCGGTCAGTGGTGAAATCCAAGAGTATCCGAATGCAAACGGCACTCTAGACGTCAAAAATGGCGAACAATTTTTGCATTTTCTCCGATATGTCACAAACCGAACGAAGTGTGTCGAGCTGTTTTGAAAACTGAACTATTCTTGATTACTACTGGCTTAAGACTCCTAATTTTCTTGGTAACGAACGTCTCTGCATGAAATTACATACTGCAGATAAACCTTACAAATGTAAAGTTTGTGACAAAATGGTTAGATATAGTAATAGTCTTAAGTATCACATGACGATGCATACCGGAGATAAAGCATTCAGATGTGAAGTTTGTGATAAAAGGATTAGAAATAGTGGCGAATTGAAGAATCACATGAGGATACATACTGGAGAGAAACCATTCAAATGTAAAGTTTGTAATAAAATGTTTCGACAAAGCGGAAATTTGAAGGTACACATGAAGACACATACTGGAGATAAACCATACAAATGTAAAGTATGTGACAAAATGTTTGGATATAATTGTAATTTGAAGAGTCACATGACGATACATACCGGAGATAAAGCATTCAAATGTGAAGTTTGTGATAAAAGGTTTGGAGGTATTGGCGAATTGAAGAATCACATGAGGATACACACTGGAGAGAAACCATTCCAATGTAATGTTTGTGACAAAATGTTTGGATATAGCTGTACTTTGAAGAATCACATGACGATGCATACCGGAGATAAAGAATTCAAATGTGAAGTTTGTGATATAATGTTTCGACAAAGTGGTAATTTGAAGCGTCACATGAGGATACATACTGGAGAGAAACCATTCAAATGTAAAGTTTGTAATAAAATGTTTCGACAAAGTGGTCATTTGAAGAAACACATGAAGACACATACTGGAGAGAAATCATTCAGATGTGAAGTTTGTGATAAAATGTTTCGATATAGTAGTAATTTGAAAAATCACATCACGATGCATACCGGAGATAAAGCATTCATATGTGAAGTTTGTGATAAAATGTTTAGGCGTAGAGATAATCTAAATAGTCACATGAGGATACATACTCGAGATAAACCATTCAAATGTGTAGTATGTAATAAACTGTTTGGGCACAATTCTTCGCTGAGGATCCACATGAGGATACATACTGGAGATAAGCCATTCAGGTGTAAAGTTTGTGATAAAATTTTTCGACAAAGCGGTCATTTGAAGATACACATGAGGATACATACTGGATTTAAAAGATTTAGATGTGATGTTTGTGGTAAAATGTTTGGACATAGTCATACTTTGAAGGATCACATGATGATACATGCTGGAGATAAAACATTCAGATGTGAAGTTTGTGATAAAATGTTTAGACGTAGTAGTGATGTAAAGAATCACATGAGGATACATACTGGAGAGAAACCATTCAAATGTGAAGTGTGTGACAGAATGTTTGGACAAAATGGTTCGTTGAAGGACCACATGAGGACACATGCAGGAGATAAACCATTCAGATGTAAAGTTTGTGATACATTGTTTCAAAAAGGTAGTCATTTGAAGAGACATATGATGGTACATACAGGAGAGAAATCATTCAGATGTGATGTTTGTAATAAAATGTTTGGACATAGAGATAATTTGAAGAATCACCTAAGGATACATACTGGGGAGAAACCATTCAAATGTAAAGTCTGTAATAAAATGTTTCGACAAAGTGGTAATTTGAACGGACACATGAAGATACATACTGGAGATAAACCATACAAATGTAAAGTTTGTGACATAATGTTTGCATTGAGTAATAATTTGAAGAGACACATGAGGATACATACTGGAGATAAAACAATAAAATGTTAACTTTGATGAAAGGTTTCAATCAAGTAGCCATTTGAAGTACATGTATCACTGGAAGGCGCATACTGGATATAAACTATTCAAATGTAAATTTTGTAATAAAATGTTTGGAAAGAATAATAGATGATGATAACTACTGGAGATAAACCAATCAAATGTGAAGTGTATGATAGTATGTTTACAAAACATTGTTATTTGAATTTTCGATATATATATATATATATATATATATATATATGAACTATTAATGTCCAGAATTTGTGCAGCAAAATTGTGTAGCCCCACTATAACACGGTTTACAGTCAAAACATACCCAAACTAAAACATACCCAAGTCAAAACATACCCACATTAAAATATGATCCACACACGCTTTAAATAATGACCATATTTTATTGTATTTTGTTTCATATGACAGTGACCAGACTGCTGAGCAATGGAAATCAGCAGACACAATTTAACTATCATTTCTTATATTCTAGCTCCAACACATATTAAGAAATTTGTCTTTAAGGTAAGAAGTATTGTTTGAATATATTTATGTTCTGTTTCCTGTGGAAAAATTTCAAAATTAATAGCATTATTAATATTTTGCAATAGAAACTGATATGTATACATCTGATGACTAAATATTCTTTTGACTTTACAGTTAAAAATTAAAACCACAAAAATAATTTCCATTGCATCTTTATTTGCATTGCATTCCATTTTTCCATTTCATATTGTATTTTATTTCCATTGTGTTCCATTTTTCCATTGTGTATTTAAGTCATATCTTGAATCAGTGGTAATACTTGGTCACTGTGACAAATAATTGCTCATGGTACAAAAGGCCAAAAATAACGAAAACAGAAGCATCATAAATTAAACTGGATTAAGGAGATTTTTTTAAAATGTGAATCAGCACATATTTCCAGTTCATTTGTCTTTAAGCAAAATGTAATAATTGCATTTTATAAGGCTCCATGCAAATAGATACAAGAGCATATAATGGAAGAAAATTGTAGGCCAGTGAGCTCTTTTATGGTAATTAGCATTTCCGTCGAATGTTACATTGGATTTGGGTGGATTGCAGGTGTTTAATATTTCAAGTTCAGATAATCTGATTAATCTGTGTGTCTGTGTCTGTGTGTGTGTGTGTGTGTGTGTGTCTGTGTGTGTATGTGTGATTTGGATTTTAATGTAGCATTAAAAATTTTTTAATCATTTCGCTATGATGTCTGCAGTGTGACAGTTTATAGTGATGTCTAGCACTGGGCATCATGCTGCAGACATGTAGCATCATGTCCCACCCAATCATATTATCCTGACATCAGATCAACCAGTCCTAACACTAACCTCTTAATGCTTTGTGCCAAGCGAGGCAGCTGCCAGTACAGTTTTCATAAGCCTTTTTTTACGACTCGGTCAGGGTTCAAACCCATTACATCCCACATCCATGAGAGACACTCTAACCACTTTGGCCACCAGAGAGGTCGATGTGATTAATCTAAGAGTTTGTAGGAATACATGAAATTTAATGCAGCTAAATATTTTATATTACTCCTTAAAATCAATAGTATTTAATGGAATGATGTATCATATTACTGATGATTGAAGCTGGTGTTAACTAAGCTATGCAATGAAAAATGGATGACAAAGGAAATAAACTACATTTTTACTTGAGTATGTTTCGGTTTGGTTATGTTTTGACTTTTGGTACATTTCAGTTTGGGTACAGTTTGACCTGTTCCCCTACAACACAATCTGCGGGTTCGACAGAATGTCATCATCTTAATGTAGTGAATCATGCTATAACCAACCAAGTCAGCTAAATGAAAATTATGCTTGTCAGTGTTGTGTACATATGCTTTCATTTTCAGTGGAGTATCATATGTATACTTTAGTTGATATCTGTTATGATTTTGATGCTCATACATTTTGTCTGCTATTAAGCTGTTTAATATTTTGTACTTTACATATATATATATAGGCAAGCTAGACTTGAATTTTAGGGAGATGTGACTTCTCCTTTTGGGTAGAACAGGGAGATGTAAGAGTTGAACAGGGAGAAGTAGCAGCAATGCAAGACAGGCAACATATATATATATATATATATATATATATATATATATATATATGACCTCTATTTCCCAGTATGCATATTTGCATTTAACATTGGCTTTAAGCAATGTTTTCTTTTCAAGTAGAAAATTTTCTGAGTTCTATCTATATTACAAACATTTTGTGCATTCATTCATATACAGTGTGTTTTGGCAATATGATTTAAAACGAGAACAGAAGTAATACACTATAATGAATTTGAAATGAGTAACTGGATTACAGTATTATACATTTGATTTCAAGTTATTACAAATGTTTAATGAACTACATTTTATGAGGAATTTTTTCCTCTTTCCAAAAGTTCATTATAAATTAGCAGTTGAACAGGTTTCTAAGTTTGTTTGAAACAACCCCTGTACCATGTACATAAGAGCAAATACACTCGTCTTTCAGGACATACTGTTCATCCTAATTTGATTCTTGCTGATAAAACATTACTGTATCTGTTGATAGACAACACACTGGAGAATTAAGTCAGTATATGAATGAACAAAACCCATTTTTGCAACTGAATGAACACTGGCAACATGCAAGTGCGTCTGTTTTTAGAATGAGTTTTTTTTTTTTATGTAACCATTCACTTTATAGTGCCGTTACAACAGTCCATTCACAGATTGCAAATGTAAGGTTTTATTATTTGTCTACGTACTTGGTGCAATGTTAGGCATCAGTTAAATAGCATTTGCTGTGCTGTTTTCTTTCTTTCTCGTATTTTCACAAATACAAGTCAAGTCAGAGTACAACCTTCACCTTACATGTTTTTTTGGATGGCTACTAAATCTTCATCAAATGTTTTCATGTTAAGAATGTATTTGATGAGACAAGTTTATAACGTCTTTTGACATTGTTGACGATTTCAATTTCTTCTACCCTCTAAAGTTTTCCATGGCTTTTCTGAAAACGTTAATGAGTTTGCAAAACTCTTGATCAAATTTGGTTTTGAATGTTGATCATTGTTTCGTGTTGAAGTTGGATGTAGGTTTTCATCCAAGGAGCTTGATTAAACTTGAGAGCGAGATGAACTTCATCGAGAACGAGTCCGTGTTGGAGTGCCTTTTTGAGAAGACAATGATGTATGATGTACTTGGTTTTATTTATGAGACTTGATACAAGATTTTTGTTACGATTAATTCTAGTGACTCTGAACGTTTCCTTTTGATCTTAATGTTTCATTGGATAGCATTTCATTATTAACTAGAACTCTTTCAGCACAGAATGGATAATAGTTCTGAAATTCATACAGATGTTCTGTATAGATGAAATATACTTCTAAGAAATATCCAATGTCTGTCACAGAATTGTGCATATTTATCATTGACATATTATTCTGGAATAAATACAATGTACTTGGGTTTCGTATCTGTATACAGCATTACCTGACGGTGGTTTATCCATATCCTACATTATTGCGATATAGTGAGTTTGGTTCACTCCATGCTGCACGAGCACAGTGCTTACGATGGGAAAACCGATATACTTTGAGCGCACAGGCAGTGTATTGCAACAGAGCCTGTGTACATATACCCTCGTGGTAGTGTCAAACATTTCGAATAGTCTTGTAAGTGAGCGGTCCACTTTAGGACGCGATATCTCCAGCTGTAGATGTATGTGAATTGTTAAATGTTATTTACCTATTTGTAATATAGGACAGGAGTGTTTAATTCTCATATTCTGTATATTAGGTAGTCCAACTTGTGTTGTTTAATGCAATGTTATTAGATTTGTTATTGTCCGTTTCCTAGTTTACCAGTATGTAACTGAACAGAACGATTGCATCCACATTAATGTTGCAAGTATTAAGGGATGAGAAAATGTTTCTTCAAGTTAAGATTCTCGTCAGGTACAAAGTTCACTTCACTTATGAACCTGATTATGATAACCTTGTACAGTGGTCCTATATGATTTTTTAAATAAAATAATGAACTCTGTTTGCGTTACATAGTCAATACATGTCATACATGACTGTCTAAGATATTACACGGATTCACATTTCAGCTGTCAAAGGGGGGAAAGGCAGAAGAAGTGATGGAACGATAGAGTTATGCTGTATTCCCATGTCTGCACCGTACTGAAGGTGTCCTTTCACTGATGGTGCTAATTTGGGTTGGAATATACCCAGTGTGCTGCTGTCAGGGGGTGATGTTGGCCCGGAAGAAGATAATGGTTATCACATTGTGAGGAACCAACTGGTCTGCAGGGAACAAGAGGTTCTATGAATCCTTCGGCAGACCAGGAAGGGCGGACCATTCGTCTTGGCTCCTTGACCATCCAACAGAGTTGGGGCTGGAAATACCTTGCGGATTTGAATTGGACGCCGCAAGATACATGTCCAAATTGTTACATTTATTTATATACTTCTCATTTATCACTATCTGAGTGAACATTTGTTAAAGATGTACTAAATCATTTTATCATATTTTTATGTGTGAAAATGTTGTCATTGTTTATATGAATCATATTTTAATATTAGCTGAGTGGAATCACTTTGAGAAATTTCTGTCTTGTTATCTATATTATTTTTTTCCTTGAATATGGTGACTGCCTGACTGCAGTAAGAACAAATTTCCAAGGTTTTAAGGTATGCCTTATATTAACCATGTATACAAGAATTTTGACATTTGGATCCAACTCTGATTAGAAAAACACTCTGAAACGTCTTCTGTTTGTCGTTTGTTTTATTCTTATAAGATTATTGATAAATTGATAAATTCGTTATCAAGGAGCTTATATAGAAGATCTGGTCTCCCAACAGTTACCAAAGTACCTCTTATGCTATTCATCAATTTATATCTGCTGGTGTTAGCAGTTGCCTTTTAAAAAGTATTTTATACCGAAGTTCATTCGTTTAGCCCATTTACCATTGATGATAGAGATCCTACACCCTATCATTTGGGAAATCAGATTTATATCAATAGTTTTCCATTCTTATATTAAATAAAATATGTAAATGGGAGCATGCTTCCTCAATTTTAAAATTGTTCTTAAAAATTAGTTATGCATGTTTTCAATGTGAAATTTTTTAATCCACAAGCTTCATGCCCATAAAGTAAAATGGGTGAGATAGTCAATCAAGCATATGGAAATATATGTCAATGAGACAACCGAAATACCTATTGATGTTTTTAAGTAGATGCAAAGCTGTTTTAGCTTTCGACATTGTATATAATTTGTTTATCAAATTTTCAATTTTTAGACAAAAGGATTAAACATAAATAGTAAATATTTAAATTGAACACAAATGACTACTGGATTGTCACCTGTTTAAAGTCATATTTATTATCTTTTTGTCTACCAAAAGTCTAAGTCTTTGTCCTTGTGATGTTTATACTTAAATTTGCTTGCTTAGAATTTATATTAAAGACACTTAAAATCATTTTGGAAAGATTTTGCATTAGTACTATAAATTACAGTGTCTTTGGCATAAGTAGTATAAATATTTGAAGGAAATAGGACACAAGGTGGTAAAATATGTAAATGCATACAATTACAGCTTTTCCAAGTCATTCAAATACATGATGAGTAATATTGCCAAAAGATTTACACCTTGCCTCACACCCTTATTACAGTTAAAGAAAGCATGTACATCTCCCTACAAAATTGGCACAAGATTTGATTTTATGATTCATACCATGTATTATTCTGAAGATGTTCTGATTGACATTAACTTTGAATAATTTCAAGCACACTGCTATCCTCAAAACACTGTCAGAGGTATCAGAATCGATAAAGGAAGAAAATAGCTTCATGCTGGAATTTGTTTTCACAATCTGTTCAAGTAAAGCATGAAGTTTTTCAGAGCTTCATGGAAATGTAAAACTCTTGAAGTCAATTTTTAAGTGCAGATCTGAAACACCATAAGAATTCAAAATCGTCATCCATCTAAAATTACAAGGCAAACTTTATTATCTTTTCCCTTATATATGTATATTGGTCTAATTATGATTTCAAGCCATCATATACTGTTGTATTTACAGCACCTTCAAAATGATATTTTTCATCTATGTTGTCATTATTCTTTTTTATAATTCATAAATTTTATTGAGTCTGACATTTTGCAAATAAAAAATAGAGAATATAGTGGTTCATTTCAGTAATTGAATTTAAAGCCTAGAACCTTTTGATCAAATAATCTGTGGGTAATTGGAAGGTTCTTAACTGAGGCCTGAAAATAAATTTCTTCAACGTTAATGACTGAAGCTGGGAACTGATGTATTGACAGAAATGAGATAACCACTCCTACCCATATGCAAAGCATATTTCGTTAAACCGATGTAGTTTTGGTTTTTTTTTTTTCGTTTTTGGCTCTACCTCACCCCCAACCAGAAACAAATTGCCATTATATTAAGAGGGCATTTTCCATTGATGGTCTACACGGTATGCACATTTTGACTGAAAATAACAAAGTTGTAATGAACTAAGTTATTCATGTCATATAATCAATAACAAAAAACGCTATTCAGGTGTCAATTGTTAGCATGCTCCAGTTAGATAAAATGAGCTCAATGTGTTAATAATTAGAGGTTTGTACCTTCAAAATGAAATTGCTGGCTAAAGAATTGTGCTGTTTCCAAAAGCATCAGTTAACCCAGGCCAGTTGAAGAATTTGGGCTTTTGTCAATTGTACCACAAGGTTGAAACAACAGATTTCCAAAAATTTCTGGTAGTACTTGTGTGAAATATCTTTTTCTCATCATATCTTCTGCATAATAGAATAACAAGAAAAATTAAACACAAAATTAAAACAGCATGATTTTTCACCCGTTTTGAAGACCTTCCGTCTGAAACCAAACTCAAGGGATGACAGCATTCGGGAAGGTGATGTGTGCAACATGAGTATAAGAAAGACCAACAAACATGCTGCAAAAGCGGTTTTGACCTTTATTTCAATTTCAAGGGGGGGGGGGCACTCTCAGTGAGAGACTTGACGCCAATTGTTTTTGCTGTACATGATAGACTATACATAACAGCCAGTATCTCTGATGCAGAAGGAACCATCGACCCACGGGAAGGTATTTGAAAGCATTCGCAGATACCCATTTAGCCGAACTGAAAACCCTAACCTAAATGGACAGAAGTGAGGTTACAGTGCTCTCTAATAGGTGAGCGCCTTCGACTGCTGGGTCAATCGGAGCCCGTTACACACACACACACATACACAGAGTTTACCTCGGAAATCAAATTTGTTAAATATTTGTCAAACCTGTTAGAATTGAACATATAAGAATCAAAACAATTATTGTTTCTTATTGATAATTGCTTTCTGATCTGGAGCTTAGTGAGAAAAGGTTGAAGAATAATACGAGTACCTTTTACACGACCATTTTGTGCCAGGACTGCTTGATCTGCAAATAAAGCAAGTAAATGTTGATGCTTGCGATAAGAAACTGAGCAGACATTAAGAAGTGCAACAAAATGTATAATCACTTTACTCGCTCTTATTTGATCAAGAAGAACAAAACATCAGTATATAGACATTATACAAATGTTTATGAACATTGTACAAATGTTAATGGACACTGTACATAAGTTGATGACATTGTACAAATGTGTTGAGTGAAGAATATTGTTTTAGTTTGTTCTACACTTTTTGGTTTCTGTTATTTATAGCTCAGCCATGAATTTTTCTTACATGTATATTACACTTGTATAAGATGACCTCGGTTAAAATCAATTATTGATGTCAAAAGCTATTACCATTTTCACCATTTTCAGAACTTGTTACGATTTAAGTTTTTTCTTCTTTTGCTTTCTATTATTTTTTTAAAAATCTTTGATCGTTGATGTCAAGCCAAGCAATGCGACAATCTATTTGCAATGAATAAGGGCTAAAATTGACATCTCCTACATTACAGAATGATGCGATTGCTACATGTTTACTATTTAAAACATTTTGGACTCCTGAACATAAGTCAAATAGGAAATCTCATGACATTATTCTTAACTGTTAGTCACGATGTTTACATATATAACAATGTATCCCGAATACAGAAGGTTAATGCTTACCTTTGCGTAGAATATATTAGGAATCATTCATATCTCTATGCACTGCGAAATGCTGTAGTATTCAAGTGCTGAACATTCTAATTTATAGATACATATAAATTCCTAGAAAAATAAATAGTGAGATATACAAACATCCACACAAATTATATATATATATATATATATATATATATATATATATATATATATATATATATATATATATCTTTCTGTAAAATGTAGAAGTGAAAGAAGGATATATACAATATTCCTATTTCAAAAAATGTTCTATTAATTGAATTAGATCCATTATATTATATTCGTTCCAAAGGTATTTCGAATGGCAACTATACTGTGCTTCTGTACCAAAGATACCGAAGAAATCACTGTTTTAAATCAAACTGTCTTGATTGAATTCAAGGTATATCCAGAGAGATCCGAGGTTCTGAAGAAATTCACATTAATCCAATATATGGTATTGTCTGTTAAAATAAATGCTTGGATCACAGTTATTCCAACGGATGGTTGTAGATGAAAAAGTCTCTTTAACACTCCATCGCAATCGACTTCAATATTAATAATTTACCATTCTGCGTTATACTTCTCTTATATAGAAATATATATTTAAGCTATCAATAAATAATATGACGTTTCTAGAATATGATTGCAGGCCTTGAGGAAATCAGCAAAATATTTCGAAAGAACTCATTTACGGTAAACAGGCTGTCCCAGTTCCAACCATTCGGAGACTAGGACAGTTTGACTTTTCACAGTATAAATGTCCTCCTCTAAACACAAGGTGTTACCCACCTACATTGACCATGGAATGAATGAAAAAATGTAAGGTATTATCCACGATTAATCTTTGCAGTACAACCCACTGATCGTAACACACAGACACGTATGTATGTAGGTAGGTGTGGGTGAGTGTAGTTTTAGCAAATAAATTTTGTTAGCTGCACTATGTGTTGTTACATGCTGACTCGCGACGTTTTGACACCATGTGATGAAACAGATTCGATATGTATTGTAACCTTATATGATTATTCTGTGGATATTTTACGTGTTAGTCATAGTCGTATAATGAAATTACTGTGTATCATGTATAATTTATCCAGGACATTGTTAGTTTATTTTATAATACCAATGTTTTTCTGTGCACTCGTTACCACTACATATTAATCCGCCATTTGCACTCTTTAGGTCAGCGAACGCTTTGAAATCTGATTGGCTATTGGTCACGTGACATTTGTTCTATAAATAGCACTACGCACGTGTACTGGGGAGCTTCACTGTTATCTTGTCCAGCGTCCGAAACAGACTAAAGTAACAAATAGGGTGACCTTGTACCTATTTCATCTATACTGTATCAAGCTATGTTAGATCATAGTTAAGTTGCATCGGTTAGTTCTTAATGATATTTGAAATGCTTGTTTGACCTTACAGGGAATTCCAGAATTAATTTATTATTCATGCGTATTGGTTGATATGATTCGGTAAATTATCGCCGCGATTATCCTAAGTGAAGGCTAGAAAACCTGACGGCTTAAATAGTTCTGAAAAACATAAAAAAACATAACAATTGTTCATATTGATATACAGGTACATTATTCCATCAGCGTTAATTCGCCACTTCACCGTCTCTCTTCACGTTCGTTAGAGGGCCAACTAGCGTTGCGCCTTCTCCTTACGATACTTAACACCTTCAGCACAAGAAGCTTCACACTTCACCTAATTTTCAACCCCGACTTAAGCAACTCGTGTCTTATTCTTCCATAGTTTAAATTCTAAATGATATCAATCATTTTCAAATATATTCTTTCATCCACTCAGCAAGAGTTGGAGAAGGTTCATTTATCATTGATGTTCTACTGCACCTTCCCCCACCGGAGTTGATCACCTTTGTCTCTCGTGATTATCTGGTTTACGTAAGTCTCCTATTCAGTCGTAAATGTTCATGTATATGTAATTATATTAACATTCAGTAATTGCATGTTCACGTGGTCTTGTACAAATAAATACTTTTGATGTTTATTCCATACAGATTTGTATTATCTTTTCTAATCAAAAGCTAAAATGGAAGACCCAAAAATACCGTGGCCCGGATACAGCGTTACATAGACTCTGTAGTCTTAAAATAAGTAGCCGAAAAAGCAGCACCAACACGTTCAAGACTAATACCAAAATGGAAATTAAGAAATTTGTTTACGTCATAACCTTACATAAAAACTTAAAACAGAGCAAGATCACCAAGATGTGGATCCTTTTATAAAATTCTTTGAAAAGTACAGGTCTGCGTTCTTAAATTAGAAGAAAGAAAAAAAAACAACCTTGAGAAAATTTGGTACATCATAGAGGCTCCAATGGAAAAACCAATGTCCTGAAATCAAATTCAAGTGAAGTTGGTTTATTTAAAATTGGATTTGCCAAATAGGACCAAACTACTACTCTCGGTTACCAAAAAGGGTAATACAGACGGTTATTTTTGTACATCCTTCTCTCCATATCATGTTATAATAATAATAATAATAATAATAATAATAAAGACTTTATTTAGAGAAGGTAACTCAATTAGTTACGGAACTAATCTACCTTGAGGCCTTCTAGAATAAGATGACTGAGTCAAATTTATATATTTAAGGGCCCATTTCACATTTTAAAATTCTACCTATCTTACTCGATAATTAGACAAAAGAGGAATTTTACTAATTTTGTCAACATCAGCTTAAACTAATCGGTTATTTTATTTGTTTTGTTTCCATTTAATTGTATACGTGCATCCTAGGTAGCTGAGGGTGTACTGTTGCAATCTTGGTTTGTTTTTGTGGGGGGGTTTTTTTGTTTGTTTTTTTCTGGCCAGTCTTGGAGTTCCTAATCTAGAGGTTCCTGTGGGTTCTTTAGACGAAGAGATTTAATTTAAAGGTGGAGACTGACAATGTTTGGAGAAGTATTCACATGACGATACATACCAGAGATAAAGCATTCAGATGTGAAGTTTGTGATAAAAGGTTTAGACAATGTGGTCATTTCAAGACACACATGAGGATACATGCTAGAGAGAAATCATTCAGATGTGAAATTTGTGATAAAATGTTTCGATATAGTAGTGATTTGAAGAGACACATGAAGCTACATAATGGAGATAAAAAATTAAAATGTGAAGTATATGACAGAATGTTTGATCACATTAGTTTGTTGAGGATCCACATGAGGATACATACTGGAGATAAACCATACAGATGTGAAGTTTGTGATACAAAGTTTCGACAAAGCAGTCGTTTGAAGATGCACATGAGGATACATGCTGGAGAAAAAACATTCAGATGTGAAGTTTGTGATAAAATGTTTAGGCGTAGTAGTGATATAAAGAGTCACATGAGGATACATACTGGAGATAAACCACTTTTAAATGTGAAGTATGTGACAGAATGTTTGGACAAATTGGTTTGTTGAAGGACCACATGAGGACACATACTGGAGAAAAAACCATTCATATGTAAGGTTTGTGATACACTGTTTAAAAAAGTAGTCATTTGAAGAGACATATGAGTTTACATACTGGAAAGAAATCATTCAGATGTGATGTTTGTGACAAAATGTTTGGACATAGAAATAATTTGGAGACACACATGAGGATACATAATAGAGATAAAGCATTCAGGTGTGAAATTTGTAATCAAATGTTTCGACAAAAATTTGATATGATGTGCCACATAAGGATACATACTGGAGAGAAACCATTTATATGTAAAGTTTGTGACAAAATGTTGCATTGAGTAGTAATTTGAAGAGACACATGAGGATACGTACTGGAGATAAAACAATAAAATGTTAACTTTGTGATTAAAGGTTTCAATCAAGTAGCCATTTGAAGTATCACCGGAAGATGCATACTGGATATAAACTATTCAAATGTGAACTTTGTAATAAAATGTTTGGAAAGAATAGTACTTTGAAAGAACACATGATGATAAATACTGGAGATCATCTTCATCATCATCAGTCCCTTAACCCAAGATGTCGTTGGGGCACCACTGTTGACTTTACAACCAATTCTCTCCATCTTTCCCTGTTCTCTACGGCCCTTTGGGAATCTCCAAATCCCATGCCTGTCCACTCCTTAATATTGTCTTCCCACCTCTTGTTTTCTCTGCCTCTTCTTCTGCACCCTTGCACTGTGCCTTGCAAGATTGTTTCTGCCAGTCCAGATGATCTTGAGACATGACCGTACCACTTCAGTTTACGCTTTTTTACAGTGGTCAAGAGGTCTTCATAGGATCCGATGGCCTGTTGGATCCTGTTGTGGACATCTTCGCTGGTTACATGGTCAATGTATGAGATGTCCAAGATCTTCCGGTAGCATCTCATTTCGAATGTTTGAATCCTTCTTTGTAGATCTGATGTGAGCGTCCACGTTTAACAAGCATACAGAAAGATGGATATGAGTATCGAGCTCATCAGCCTTATTTTGGAACCAAAAGCAATGCTGGTGTCTTTCCATATTGGTCTCAACCTTGTTATCGCTGCTGTTGTCTGCGCAATCCTGCAAAGTAGTTCTGGCTTGGAGCCCTTATCTGTGATAATTGATCCCAAGTACTTGAAGCTTGTGACACTTTCCAGCTTCTATCCACTGACCCTTATTTCTGCACTGATGCCGTTGGTGTAGTTTGTCATCAATTTTTTCTTTTCGGCGCTAATTCTCCATACCGTATGCTGTGGAGGTTGTGTCGAGGCGTTCAACCAAATCAGCCAGATCTTTTTCATCTTCTGCTAAACCATCAATATCATCTGAGAAGCGAAGGTTGGTGATTGTTCTTCCTCCGATGCTGACAGTGCCCTTATGGTCATACAAGGCATCCTCCATGATCCTTTCCAGGAAAATGTTAAAGAGTATACGCCCTTTTTCTGGCTCCAACTGTTGTTTGAGACCAATCTCCTCTGCTGCTACTGATGAGGACAGCACTGGTGGCTTTGCCATAAAGGTGCTCAACAACGTGTACCAGGTTGAGCTGATGTTGTACTTCCTCATAGGTGCTCATAAGGCTGCATGCCATACCCTATCAAAGATATATTATATTATATTGAAATCTATGAAGACGTGGTATAGATTCTGCTGATGCTGAAGTATTTCTCGCAAAGGAGTCTGAGACTGAAGATATGTTTTGCGGTGTTCATTCCTGCCCGGAAGCCTTCATGCTCTTCAGCAATAATTTTCTCTGCTTGAGGCTTTAGTCTCTTGAGAAATATCTTCAGCATGACCTTGCTCGGGTGATTGATCAAACTGATGGTTCTGTAGTTTTGGCATAGCTGTATTTTTCTTTCCTTGGGGAGCACGATGACCAAGGATTGAGTCCATGTGATAGACCATTCTCCTGTCTGCCATATCTTGTTGCAGATTGTTGTCAGGACTGTGACTATCTCTTCCCCTCCTGCTTGAATAAGCTCTGCTGGTATGTTGTCAACGCCAGTTGACTTTCCTTTCTTTAGTGACTTAACTGAAATTTCTACTGCTTCACGAAGAATGGGGTTGTCATCAATTTCTTCTGCCTGAGGGCAATTTAGTACTGCTGGATCTCCTTGGGTCTTATGATTGTACAATTCTGAGCAGGATTCCTTTGCTTTTTTCACGCTTTTCCTGATAATGTTGTTTATCTCTCTGTATTTTCTAGCTCCGTCACGATCTCTTTTTACCTTTTTCAGTTCCCATCTTTGTTGCATAATTCAAGGACATCTGTTGTGACCCAAAGTTCCTTTGCTGGACGATATTTGTCGATGATCTCGCTAGCTGTGCTAGTCACAGCTGTGTTGAATGTGGTTGTTAAGGACTCTATGTCGTTGTCTTGGCTGCCCAGGCTTAGCAAAGGTGCAAATGTACCACCTATCATTGCTTGGAAGGCTTCTGCGACTTTTGGATCTTTCAATTTTTCAAGGTCACATCTGATTCTTCGTTGGTTAGGCTTTTTGATCATTTTCAGGTAGAGGCGAAACGTTGTCATTAATAAATCATGGTCACTTCCGATATCTACTCCTGAAAAACTTCGTGTTCTGGCAATATTCAGTCTTGTGCATAATCGTTTTTTCACCAAGATGTAGTCAATCTGGATGTGATGCTGTCCATCTGGACTGTGCCAGGTCTATTTTCTAGATGCTTTGTGAGGGCCGAACGTGTTGGCTAGGACAAGATTGTTGTAGGCAGCAAACTCCAAGAGCCTGAGTCTTCTTTCATTTGTTTCTGCATTGCAGAAGAGTCCACAGGCGCTTTGGCAGTTTGCGAATCAACTCCCACCTTTTCATTAAAGTCTCTTTGTACAAACAGAATGTCCTTATTGGGTGATTTGTCAATGATATCTTGCAGTTGCTTGTAAAACTTCTCCAGTTCGTTGTCATCATAGTTAGATGTGGGTGCATAGGCTTGTATGATTGTGATGTTGAAGAGAGTCGCCCTCAGGCGGATGATAATGAGCCTGCTTGAGACTGTGCAGCAACCCATAATGCTGTTCACTATGCCCTTGTGGACAAGAAATCCAACGCCACAATTGTGTTTTTCCCCTCTTCCGCTGAAGTAGAGCTTATGCCCTTCATCTGTTGTTATTTCGCCAAAGGGTTTCCAGCGCACTTTGCAGAGACCAATAATATCACAGTTGTAGTTTTCCATTTCATGTGTAAGTTCTTTCAACTTTCCCACAGACCTCAGTGTTCTAACGTTCCATGTCTCAATGATGATGTTGTCTCTCCCACGGATCTTGGTAGTGGGGGCATCAGTAGCATACTTGTCATCTCCGTCCTGGTGTGCAGCGGAAGGCGCCATCATTGTTGACCCGGGCTGCGACCGATCCGGTATGGAAGAATTGCTAGTTGTCTTCACGTGGTGCGTCAATGGCAAGATACAGCCTGGCGGAGCCCATCCCTCTCCAGACTGGATGAACACAGCCGAAATCTACTAATATAGTGTGGGACGCCCTGGCCCTGAGCACGTGGTCTTTGAGCTCATCTTGGAGCTATTCCGCCCTGGTCATTGACTTCATCGAAGAAGACTTCCGCCCAGTGATGCTGTGCTATCGTCACACTATTTTACCCAACAACAAATACTGGAGATAAACCATTGAAAGGTGAACTTTCTGATAAAATGAATGACCAAAATAGTCATTTGAAGATCCACATGATGAAATGTAATGAGGATAATCTCTTGAATTGTGAAACATGCAATAAAATATTTCATGAAAGGAGTCATTTGAAGAACCGCATGAGGATACATATTGGAGGTAAACCATTCAAATATGAATTTTGTGATAAAATGTTTACAAAAAGTTATTATTTGAGGAAGCACACAGGAATTCATACTGGAGATACACTAATATACTCTAAATTTGAGGTTCTTCGGTTCTTAATAAAATGTTTAGGTTGAGTCTTTTTTAAAGGCATATAGAAAACATAGACAAGACAAAGAGTTGGGGTTATGCGCAATTGCACTTGCAACTGGAGTTCCGAAACCAGGAAAGAAAAGGAATCTTACTAGATACGCCGCCTTAGAACATTGAAACCAAGTGGTTTAAACCAAGAAGACTAGAAAAAGATAGCCATGCACAAATACAACTATCGTTTGCAGCCGACACATTTACGTTTAAATAATTGTCTAAATTTGCTTAATAGACTACAATTACTACTATAACAATGAAATATCCGGAATATAATTTGGGCTTAAATAAATGTACATAAAATAACAGATGTCGTTATGGGTCATGGATTTTCAGGTCAATACAAATATTTTCCAGTATCCGCAACAAGTTGAAATAAACTAGTTGAAACATAATAAATTTAAAGGTTTAATTCCTGTAGAAACAGCCATGTAAAGTTTTGCAAAACACTACGGTTTTTCTGCTTCATTTGTTTGTCTTGTCTGTATTTTGTATATGCCTTTGAAAAAGACTCGTTAAGAGTCTAAAGCGCTCAGGCTAATTAGGTACTAGTTTTGCACTGTTCGTTGTCAGTTTATTGCATATATATATATATATATATATATATATATATATATATATATATATATATATAAGTAACACATTTTAATATCATTAACAAATATAAACATGTTGCTTTGTGGAATATGTCATTTGAGAGAGAGAGAGAGAGAGAGAGAGAGAGAGAGAGAGAGAGAGAGAGAGAGAGAGGGGGCGAGATCTAGCAACCTAATAACTATGATAACGAAAGCATATAATCATATGTAGTACTTCATATTGAAAGAATGTCTTTTGTGCTATATGTTTATGAGATCTTTTTTCCAAGGGCCGGTGTTTTTATTTTTTTATTTCTTTTTCCTTAAATTTCTCACAACTCTTGCCTTGTCCGTGTTAAGATCGGGAGATTTCTTTCTATTGGCGATTACCGACAAGGGAAAAAACTATTACGGGACTACTCGGCCCATAGCAGAGTCGACCATTAACGAACTCGGACCATAACGAATTCGGCCTACCCAAATTGGCCCATAACGAGCTCGGTCCATAATGTACTCGGTCCGCATAAAGGAACTTGATTCAATAGGTACCCGACCCATTATATTTTCGATCATCCTTTCGGTCAACAATTTATATAATAGTAGTGTGGATGTAGTGTTCTCTTTATTCAACGGCCATTTCATATTTTATATTCTTTGAATGTTTCTTTCAACGGTCATTTATTATGCAATAGAAATGTAGTAGAAAAAATCCCAGAATAATTAAATTATGTACTGCATAATCAACATTTTGAAACTGTCCTTTTCCTGGCACTGTTGATTGTTAATTGAGTTTTACGATACCACGCATCTGGTCTACTATTGTAATAGCAAACATGTGTTGACACGTGTGAATCTATTACAGTCGCACTTCTCATCCATATACCGTACATTTTGTATCAACAGTAAATATGTTCCATTATTCTAAGTTTAAGACGTCTTTGTCCTTGTAAGGCCGTTTTGTTAATTGACTTGAAAAGATATTGTTTTTAATCAAAGATAAGCATACACACTAAGCAAACATTTCAAATTCTTATGCATTTATTTTTCTAACATGAAACTTTGTATCTTTGCCCTATTGTATTCCTTATCTTGATACGAACAGTAATTAAATGTTTTATTTATTTATTTATTTATTATCAGGAGTAAATATTCAATGTCCTCTTTTCTTGACACAATTCAATACCTGAAAAAAGTCTATATGATGATTTTTTTTTCGTCTGGAACTTTTTGATGACATTTAAGATTCCGAACATTCAACAATCAGGATTAGATTGATTTGATTAAGATATATTACTATTAACAGGTAGAACAACAATTAATATTTAATTTAAACTTGAGTACATGCTCCCGCATGACTACATTGATGTATTACTTTAATTACGTCAGCTGCAGAGGAGGTGAACAGACCTTTTGGGTTTCGCACATACTTTTGTCCCAACTATGAGAAAAAACTGCTATTCTTTATACTTGTTCTCGTCAACTAACAAACAACGAGAACAGCTTCGAGGTAGGACCTCCTCTGCTGCTAACAAATGTCTCTGGTGAATTTGCAATTTAACAAATGAACATAATATAATGAACAACTGCAAGTGGTTGTTAAAGACATCTGCAGTCTGCAATAAACGATGTCGTGGAGAATACTGCGCTCCTCATAATCGACTTGTGAAGAAATCTCCTGGTTTGCAAATCTGTACTGGATGTGGATTGGCATCTCGTGCTGTTATTTGCGCAGCGTGTGGTGGTAACAAGTACAGCGCGTTAATATATTATTATCGAAATCGGACTCCACAACGGGGTTTCATTATGGATAATCCTCCTACTGCACGTGAGTATTTACATAATTACGCTAAAGTAACTCCTGTCGTGGTTGATTTTGAAAAAGACCAAAAAATAATAAATGAGCGAGAACAACGAGAAAAACAAAAACAAGAAGAATATAGGATGATCGAAGAAGCAGAACGAATAAAGAAGATTTGTAGAAAATTAAGATGTACCCATGAAGAGTATATATCTAAATATACTTGATCATTATTCACCCTCTCTTCTGCTATAAATTAACCAAAGATTTTATCCAGACCTATACGATATCTAGATCTTGGGTCATGTAAATCTATCGTTATAAATCCGAACGGAACAGCTTGTGCTTTTGAAAAGAAGTTTTTAAATTTAATCATATCCATATCCCCTGAACACCAAGTATAATAAAATATTCTGTAAAGTATAATTATCTACTCCATTAAACACAACCAAAATATTACAGTTATCTCTGATTACCTTAGGTATTTGCGTATATCGTTGTGTAACATAAATCACGTCAGTATTTTTATGCCTACCTCGAGAAAATATTCTAGCTGGATTTGATTGTTTGTCCAGCATCACATCATCATATACTACGAGATTATTAATGAATCCATCTAAGTCATCTACGGATGGGGCTTCATCAATATCGGTGATAAAATCAACAATATCGATGCCATCTTCATTCAATAATTTTGCATTTTGATAAAAATCTTTAAGTACTTCATAACATCTTTGATCATCTACAGATGGTGCCACTAAATATAATTTGTCCCACTTCATCCACCTCATTATCAGATTAAGTAATAATTGTGTTTTACCATATCCAGATAGACCTATTATAATCATTCTGATAGAATTTGGAAGTGCTGGATGGTGCTTTACTGGTTCTTGTTTTCGTGTCGCTGAGCAATCAATTGTATCCATATAATAAATAATATGAGTTTATATTGTGTTCGATGTAGAGCATCTACACCCACTGCTGAATTAACAACAATAACAACAAAAAATAAAAGACGTGCAATTACAGGTAAATGTGTAAAATGTGGCACACAAAAATATAAATTTATCTCCGGACACAAAGTGTCAGGTGGAGATATAGCCGCTTCATTAGGGAAATTGCCAGTAGTTCCATGGGCTAAATACCCCGGTGAGAAACATCTTCATGGATATAATTATTGTGGTCCTGGAACTCGACTTGATATCTGACTTGATGATCAAGATCAACCAAGACCAGGAGAGCATCCAGTAAATAAGATTGATCAAGCATGTCATGTTCATGATGTTGTGTATAAAAGTAAAGATTTGCAGCAACGGCATCTCGCAGATGTGAAATTGATTCATGCGTTAAATTCTATACCTAATAAATCTCTCAGAGAAAAACTTGCTAGTTTTCTAATAAAAACTGCTATGAAAGGTAAAATAATGTTAGGGGCTGGTAATTAATTATATAACTATTATAATGGAATCCATTTATTATTCCCCGAGAGGATATTGGAGAGGCAAAGCAGCGATTACTAAACTTGCTGAAGCAGCAAAAGTCTCACGCGTTGTTGCTGCAGCGTGGTTAGCACGACAGGCAATATGGCAAATCTATCTACGTCCACCTAAAAAAATTCAATACGCACATTTTGATGTCAGCGTCCCTAATGAAGTTCATCAAGCAGATATTTTGTTTTTACCACACGATACTATTAAAACACGTGGACGAAAATCACGCACATACAAATACGCATTAACTGTTGTTGACGTTGCAAGTAGATATAAAGAAGCTGAACCATTATCAACAAAGACAGCATCTGATGTTACATCTGCGTTTAAACGAATTTATCAACGTGGTGGTCTACGATGGCCACAGCTATTACAGGTTGATCCTGGCAAAGAATTTCTTGGTGCAGTATAATCATTGATGAAGCGACATAACGTTAAAATCAGACGAGGACATACTGAAATTCATCGTGATCAGGCAATCGTTGAACGATTTAATCAAACACTTGCTGAGCGGTTATTTGGATATCAATACGCAAAGGAAATATCTACTAACTTTAAGTCCGGTGAGTGATCTCGTGAATGGGTTGCAAGGTTACCAAGTGTGATAGCTGCATTAAATAATGAAATTACTCGTGCAAATTCCATGAAACCTTCTAATGCGATTACAAAAAAATATATACCCCGTAGCGATAACGGACAACGCCGTGAACAACCAGTATTAGGTAATGTAACTGTAAGATATTTATATGAACCTGGTGAACTTGAAGGTGGTAAAAAAAGAGCAACTGATCCTATCTGGAGCGTGACTACACATACAATTTCTAGCGTGGTTAGATCCACTGGTAGACCTCCAATCTACAGACTAGATTCTACAGCCCCTCAACGTGGATTTGTGCGTGAACAATTACAAGTAATTGCTGCGGATACACAATTACCACCACATACAATTACATAACCAGAACCTCTACGTCGATTACATTCAAGACAGGTTAGCATCACATTATCACGTATATGACCAAGATCACTATTAATTCTGTCTACGGTAAATTGTCTTGGATTATTATTCGAATATTGCCACAACATATTACAGTTACAGCTGGCACAATGATTATTCTGTCGTTGTTTTAGTGTTATAATAAATTCAGTATCGATATCAAAATCACGATTATTTTTTTGTCACATTGTTTATAACCAGATAGTTTTTTTCTTATAATGTCAATATTAACAGTTTGATCATTATTTTCTGTAAAATTTATAATAACCCTATGCAGTTGAGATATTCTTCTGACACGAGATACTGCGAGATAGACTAAATTCGACCATTCGATCCGATCATCTACAATCCAGATATTTGTATCAGAGATAGTTAATCCTTGTGAAGAATGGATCGTTATAGCGTATCCTAACGTCCATGGAGATTTATCCATGCTCAATGCACTCTCAACAACATCAACAGCAACCAAAACAATATCATTCAGTACAAGATTTTGTATCCTTGGTGGACCCAAGGCACCAGGAATTTCAACTTCAATATTTTGTCGTCGAGTATCTGCTGGGCGATAACACAAAGGTACAGGTAGATCTGAAAACTTTTCTTTATGTAACAGAAATAATTTCTCCTGTAGTTCATCACGAACTATCTTTCTACTTGCGACTATCAAATCAGCAGGCCTCCATAAAGTAAAAAAATCATTCATATTAGTCTCTGGAATTACTTTACGCATCATCTCACATTGTATTTTATCTGGCTGTAGTCTGATTAATCTTTTAAGTTCTTTCAGCGGTTCATCAATAGCTCTATAGTCATCATTTATTTCTTCATAATAATCTACGTTATTCTTCAGCCATTCATGTGGAGACTGTCCAACAAAAGGTGGTGGTTGACCATGATCGCCACACATTATCACAGCAGTATTCTTTGTCAATAACCATTCAAGGAATATTTTTAGTATTTCTAACGACACCGTGTCTACCTCGTCCCATATAATATACTTAGGTATATATTTCTCACCCATTCGCTCAGGAGTCCATGTGTCTCCGCACCATCTAAAGAAACTATGATATGTACATGATTTTACTCCTCGTTCTTTCATTTCCCTGGCTAATTTATGTGTAGGTGCCAAAACAATTATATCTGAATTATTATTCATGAATAATTTAATCGCACGAGTTGTCTTGCCTGAACCACCGCATCCGTTAAGATAAACAGTCTTCTGTCTAGCCACAGGATCGTATACAGATGGTGCAGATGACTTTGATACTTGATTATTATTTTTGTAATATATTTCCTTAATTTCAACGTCGGCAGATTCAGAATAACTAAGTATATTTTCTTGCTTTATCCTCCATGTTCCCCATTCACCATTACCGAGTAGCGGTTTTAATAAATCCTTATATTTTTTATGTATATAAAATGAATCCGTAGCAATTCTGACAGCGTAACGAGGAAATTTATTTATCATCGACAATAGATTTATCGAAACATAGGCTAGCATCGAAGATCTTAAATGAGTAAATTGCGGTGACTCGCCATCAATATAGCTCACAATCGTACCTAGTTTGGTTCCATCTGATAAATAAGCATTATATCGGCTTATAAATGTGTTTTTTTTTCCGTTGTATCAGCGATTATAAAATCTAGTTCAGCATCGTCCATAATCAATCTTGTACAGTGTCGTTTATAATCGTATGAACTACCTTGAGTAAACTTACCGATTATCTTTCTACCAAGATCTTTTGCAAGTTTTTCATCATGTTCGTCCCTGCATTTACGGTCATCTTCGTCAAGATCGGGGAATTCTTTCTTGGCATCATCGACAGGCTCTGGTAACCAAACTTGCTTCTGTGGACTATACGACATAATTGCTTCATTTACTCTCAACGATATTAAAATTCCAGCATCAAGCATATATCGCAATAGTACTATTGGAACCCAACATTTTTCTGAAAAATGTCTTCCAAACCAAACATAAGTAATAGCATGGAGATTTTCTGCGAACTCGAATGATTCTATATAGGCAAATCCGGTTAAGTCAAAATCTGGTAAGGGTCCATTTATCGCAACTGTGGTCATCTCATGTGATGGATGTCCAAATCTCTTAAAGTATTTAGAACATTCTCCATATCCAAGAAAACTCCCAGGATAACATGCTACCATATCAACTGAGATAACGTCACTATAGTCGTATTTGGTATTCCATAATCCACCGTGCCCATATTCTATACAACTTTTCTGGATATCTTCAAGAAATTCCGATCGTGTCGGTTTCCATGAATTTTTCTCCTGAGCGAAATGGGCAGCAACCGATGGTACGGTAAAACAATTATTTAATAATTCTCCAACCTTGACATCGTCAAAAGTATATTTCAGCGCAAGATTTCTCATTTCTTCATGAAGAGATTCTGTACGATAAATATCACCGTTAGGCCGTACAAATTGATCGTAATCATGTTCTGAACTTTGAAATAACCAAACAGACACAGGGTCACTTTTACTGATATTTCTGATAAAATCAAATATATGACCACCATAAAATTTAACCGTTCTGTCTCGTGGAAATATTGTTACAGCATTAGTCCATGCATGTGCGTTATGATCAACGATATCTATCGAAGCTACTCTTGATTCATATTTTGATTTATACAAAATCTCTCCTGTTAACGTCCTCACTGTCATTGGAAATTTTAATAGCTTTCCCAGCTCAGCAACATCTTTAATAGATGCTCCAGTATCTTTAACTGTTTCTGCCCATGTATTTATTTTTTTACGTCGTAAATCTGTCAAGCCATTACCACGTATCGCATTTGTGAAATGTTCTGTAACTCGTTCAGCTACACAGTTTATTCTCGACACTCTCATCGGTTTGAGATCCTTAACGTCAGGTTTATCATTCAGCGGATATATTGCATAGACAACAGCAGTCACAGGAAAAATTTCGTTCATAATACGGCTTATCAATACCAGTCAGTATTCCAGGTTTGGATTTATTATTTAAGAGAACAATATTATTTCCCGACTGTACATGGACTGGATCACGCTTATCACGAATAATCCAAATATCGTCATCTGTACTTACAATAAATTTTATTAAAATAAAATATTTTTGATTATCAAGGTGGTTAATAATTACTTTTCCTCGTTTGTCATCCATCATATTAACGGTATTTCCGATCCTGAATGTTGACCACACATGAGCAGCACCATCATCACGAAATTCTTTTTTGGCTTCACGGATACGTTTAGTTATATCCGCATTCGTTAAAGCTAAATCTTGCATCGAAACACTAAATTTATATTCTGGTAGTCTGTCAAGATCAAATCTAGGTCCCGCCGAGACGGCGGAAGGTTCAACTTCGGATAATTCCTCCATTATTATAATTTAGACAAATATTTAAATTGAATTTTAGTATATATATAATGATTCAAACAAGGAATAAATGCGTTTGCCTTAACCTTGGACATATCTCTCATTGTGATAAAACATGTGTAAACGAATACTGCGGAAATCACATGCAGAGTATCAAACATGGAAGTACAGGACCAAAACCATGTATTCAGTGTGGTATTGGAGTCAGAGGAAAAACTCAGTTATGTGTAAAATGCGGCGGTAAAAAATATAGAGGACTGAAACGTTATTATGACAAAAAACATAATATCTTGACATTGTCAGGTAAATCCCCTATAAAAACCGCAATGGATTATCTGGCCAGATTTCAAAATAATGATTTAGACAAATAATATTATTATATAAATGGAGCAAAACGAATTTGTAGCACATCCGATCATCAAAAATTATGAAGCGTCTCGTGATGGCGTGATCAGGAACTGCCGATCAAAAAAACCAGTCGGTAGTCTTGATAAATTTGGTTATTTTAGATTCAGTGTTGGTAGAGGTAAAAATTATTTCTCACATAGGTTCATCTTTGAATGTTATTTTGGATTGATTAAAAACGGACTTGTAGTTGACCACTTTGATGGGAATCCCCAGAATAATCATTTATCTAACCTGCAAGTTACCACACAGAGTCAGAATTCTAGACGTGGAAATACAGGAGCGTGTAAAGTATTCAAAAAGAGAGCTATTAAATCCATAAATGCAGAAACAGGCCAAGAAATAACTTTCCCATCAATAAACGCAGCAGGCAGATATTTTGGCATACATCCACGATCGGTACAATTTGTCGCAAATAAAACATACAAATCTGCATATTCAATAAAATACAACCAGCAGATAATATTTGAATACGTCAAATAACTCTTCAAAACAATAAATTTTTACTGTATATATTTCGACTGTCAATTTTGCCAAGGTTTTTGTTTAGCAATCACCACAGTTATAGGTCCACCTTCACTGTCGCTGCTCTCGCTTTCACTTTTGACAGAATCAGATAACATAATCTTTCTCAATTGCATTATACGATTGTCCATAATCTTTTTTCTTTCGTACTCGTGAGACAATTCAGTTCTTACGTTTTCGATTGAACGTGCAAGAGGTGCAAATAGCTTTACCTGTGTGTCGTTTACCATTGCCAAATATTCAACATAGACTGATAAATCGATTTCACGAATCTATAATTGGAAGGTAATGTGTATTTATTTTCAAATTTTCGTTGCTGTAATGATTCAAAATCACACATAATTTTCTGAGGATCAAGATTATCAGATATCTTTATTCCGTCATGTTTTAATTTTTTAATAGCAGAAATAATATCATTAATGTTTTCGTAGTTCATTATATATATATTTACTTCTTTAAAATAAAAAATAATTAACTTTGGTCTTTATTTTTATCAAAAATAAACAGCAGCGATGACATTCGGTCTACCATTCCACTGGGGTCCCTTCTGCTGGTAAAGCCTTTACCAATAAGATCCTAAGAGTCCCTTTTTTATATGGCATCTATTGCCTGATTTTTTTTTTGTATGGGCACTCTTCATGGTTAAGACCTGTCTTATGGTCCACAGGCATCTTATTGAGACTTTTTGGTCCAGCGGACATTCTTTCTGAATGCCCCTATGTGGGTACCCTTCAGTGAGGTCACAAGGTCACGAGCTCACATCACCCTACTGTTTATTTTGGGAGGCGCAAGCGCATAGACACAGAGTCTAGGCATTACGATTTCATGTAAACCCCCCTCCAAAATCAAACCCCGGGTAAATGCAAAAATACACTCACCACGTTGTTCAACATGGTGAGGGGTACATGAAATCTCAAGAGTTGCTTGCGCCCCCCAATTATATTAAAAAACGGCATCAAAATCGCCCACGCCGCCAAGTGGCAGTCGCGAGTCTCGATCCACGGACCTTGAGTACGAGAACACAATACTATACCATTGCACCACCTTCCCGATTCATAAATATATACATTTTAAAATTATTATATAGCTAACTCAACAAGATACTGAATAAAATCAGTTATTGTAGAACTGTAACGTGAATTTACTTCAAATTTTCAAACATCATTCATAAAACATATTATATCTTCTGCATGAGTTATCGTTCGTTACGTGAATAATACATGTGTTACACGAGCTAAAAATAACCTTGATTTGAGATTCAGAGCATTGTATAAAACGACGTGAATTTAAGGTTGTCAATCAAAAGATGCATCAGTATCTCTCTCTGTTACAAATTGCTGCTTCACTAACAGCGAATTGCTTACAGAGAACAGATAGATCACTAAATAATTATTTTAAAACGATATATATCTTGTCTGTATAGAGATTGAAATAACCCGATTATAAATGACATGTATTACAATGGAGATAATCGTGCAGAGACAGAGCAGAGTTATCGCGCTTCATTATATAATCAATTACAATGAGAAAATCAGTAAAAAAAATAATTGTTATCTGCGTTTTGAGAGAAAATGTATATTTTTTATAATAAATGTGTAGATAGAGACCTGCCAAGGATTCTACAAGCAATGACGTTACAGTTACAAATCAGAGCATGTTGTGCTGATTAAAATATTTAGTGTTTTTTTTAATTCGCTGATTTTGTTCAAAAACCTCGTTTTTTGCTGGCTTTTTGCTCGAAAATCTCGCCTTTTTATATAAAAGGTGCCCAAAAATCAACGAAAATCGACTAGATTTTGAAAAACTCTGAGGGCATTTACTCTACGAGCGCATGTACAAATTAATATATAACGTCTCTCCACGAAGGTCAACGATGTTTCCAGACTGGTCTGTGAGTTTGAAATTTATTCTTGACAATAATGGATTATGTACACGCAGGTATGTTTGGTTAATTGGCTCAGATACAATTAACCACCCGGGCGGCGCTTGAGGTGTGAATGTATGTAATATATATCCTTGCTGGGCCTGGTTAGACTTTGAAAGATCTACTTGATAACTACTATCAATTACGTCACATACTAGATTGACCGCGATCGTTGATGTTATATTAACAATTTGAGGTGAGATATGACGACCTGCACCATGTGGATTGTTGTTATGTTTAAGAATAACCGGTGGTGGGGCTATTTTTATCCACGCTGCATGTATTTTAGGGAAATATTCATCAATGACATCGTTGAGTTGTTTTTTTATTTCAGCGTTATTTAAATCTGGTATTATAAATGTTTTTAAATCTTTTTCTGTTATTTTGTAATGATCAAGAAATAATTGCTTAAGTTCTGGAGATGTGTAAATATTTCTATCGACTTTAGTCGCAACGTTTATAATACTTCGATTGGCGATGTATAAATCAAATAGGATCCTATTTAAATGTTTTATTGACTCGATTATCTGATGTTTTACACCATCGTCATAATGTTGAGATAATGAAATAAATAAATTTCTTAAATCATTAAGTTTTTTATCGTATTCAGGCTTAAGACGATCTAAAAAAATTTTAAAAATTCTTCATCAACAATATCTCTCTCAATCTTCGTCCTGGTGTCTCTGATAACATTAAATGCTGATCTAATTATCTTAGCGATCCTTTGACCGTCGAAATCAGTAAAGTAATATCTATCGTTGCTTAGATCAAATTCAAATGTTATATAAGACCATGGATTTTTATTTCGATATTCTGGATCTTTAATGAATTTTTTTTTCCGTTGTGAGAAATTCATTTTTGGTTGGTTCTAGAATTCCATTATAAACAGGAGGAACATCAGGCCATCCTAATAATGATCTAATCGAACTTTGATAAATATCTACAGAATAATCAGTGGAATTTATTTCAATCACCGCTGATAATGTTGGTTCGTAAGCAGTAATTGCTATTTTTGATTCTTTTCCTGTAATGGATTTAATTCTGCGTTGAAATTCATCGTTGATCTGTTCTATTTGATAACTGCCAGTTGGAATACTAACTACTTGCCAATCAGGAGTTCCATCAGGTTTATTCTTTTTTGCGAATACTAATGAATTATTTGGCTGTAGTCCACCAAATGGTTTTGATTTAATATTAGGCCAGTTATAATAAACCCGTAACTGTGCTAATGCTATTTCTTTTGCAGGAATTGCGGTTGGAAAGTTAACGCTAAACTCAGGATTGGTCGAACTTAATGAAATCATTGTAGGTTTTGACGGTGTTGTATTAGTGACGATGTGTTGAAGTAATTCTTGCGACGCTGCTGAAGACTCAGTCATTATTATTATTGTTATTATTTAATTCACCTTGATTATTGTCAGCGATTCTGAATGCTGCATCATAGGTTTTCATTATCGTTGCGAACTCCTCATCAGATATTTTACCATCGCTGAGATACGCAGAAAGATACGATGATAATTTAGAATACGCCGCTGCTGCTGTGTGTAATTTTATTATATACTCGTGCAATTTATCATTTGTACATGTAGCTATCTTCTTAGCGATAATACTGAAAATACCTGCGCATGTTGTTGCCGTTGAAACGACGATTGTTGTAACTGCAGGCGCTGTCATTGTTATCGTTGATAATAATAATCCGGATCCAGCAACAACAGCGGAAACTGAGTAAACGATTATATCAATGACAACCATACGTCTGCGATATTTTTTTACTTTTATTGTATAATCGTCGATGATATTTTTTAGTTTTGTTTGACACTCACATACTTGAGCGTATCTGTGACGTTGAACGTCGATAAGTGACTCAGTCACTTGATTCATTATACTAACAACGTCATTTAATTAAGTTTCAGCTACGAATTCTAGGCACCACCAGTAACGTCTCGGGGTTATTTCTGTTGATATTAACGTAAAGGTTTCTTTGATGTTCTTGGTTAGCATCACCAATAGAGGATTATGATATACATTCGGTGATAATGAAGTTGCCGCAGTAATTTCCAAACCGTGCATAGATAACCTGTATTACCCGGTTACTTCTGCGGTATGTTCGAGAGTGTTATTTTGTGGTGTCCATGTTGTTGATCCTGATGCTACTGTGTACACGATATTTTTAATTTGTCCGTGTGGAATTTTAATCAGATTAGTTTTTTGAACAATATTAGGTATTCTGTTAATAATATCATTGAGTTTCATGTTAACGTCGGCTAGTTTTATGTCAACGGTTGGTTGTTCCCCCAAAAAATCTTTAATGGTTTTGTTTATGTTTCTACGAAAATTTAAAAACGTTTCCACGTGTCTAGTAAAAGTACCATTGAGTGTGGTCATTTCGTTATTGATTGTTTTTAGCGAAGTTGTCGTAGGAATGTTGCTATCGTCTACATATTTCTTCGTTGCAGCGTCAAAATCTGATTCTGGTGTTCTAAGATTATTAATACCATTATTATTCATGTTGAGAAATGCATGCATTATACCACCGTTGACTAACACGTACTTAGATTCTTGATCGTCGACATATTTTTTTGTTGCGGCGTCTGTATCTACGGTTGGATTTCCAAGGTCTATAATTTTATTTCGATTCATGAATAATGTACCCGTGAATGAATCACCAGCTCGCTTGATAAAATCGTTAACTGACTTACCAGAATCTTGTATTTTACCTTGATCGGAGAAAATAACGATATTATCAACAACTGCAGTAGGAATTCGTATGAGTACATCTGGCAGTTGTATGTTACTCGTTTTTAATCGTCCTTGTTTATCCTGAAAAACAACGACTTCATTTTGATCCACACTTGTAATATTTAATAAATCATCGATTTCATTTCTGAGCTGATCAAGAGTTGCATATTTAGATAAATCACCTTGCTGCTGAGCTTTGCGAGAAGATCTTCCGTAAATATCTACCATTATATTTATCAATGTCTGTTTAAATGTGACAATGTGGTATATTCATGCACGACTTTATGAGGTGGTTTTGTTGATTTTGATATAGCATCAAGTACATTAAGTACTTCACGACCACATATTGGTGGATCAGTTAATGTTTGTGTTGGTAACGTTGAATACCAAATTGGAGCAATATTATTGCTGACATAATGAAGAATTCCTTTGGTGGCGCTAATCCATATGAATCGAAATAAATAATTCCACGTGGATCAATTGCATATCCAACCCAATGGGTGCCTGGTCCAGAGTTTTTATCGAGATTAATAATACCAGTTTCAGAACTGCTAGCAGTTCTAGGTAATTGATCGCGCATAAAAACACTTCTAAAGTTTTTTATTTTTAGTCTTTTAGCAGCGTCGAGTAAATCAAAATTGGACATAGGCGATATCAGTAAACTGTCCCGGGAAGTCTTAGACCCTTTCCGTAAGAATACGGGGTCCCTGGTAATCTTAGACCTCTTCCCTTGTTTATGGATGTTCTTCTTATTCCCTGTCCGGTTGCTTTCTTTAATGCCATTCCAGCAGCGGTTCCAACAGCACCTAATGCAGCTGCTTTTGCAACAGCTGGGGCTGCAGCGGCTATTAATGCTGGTATAGCTGCGAAAGTGGAAATATACCACCCGTCTTAGCGATGTCTTTGATAGCTCCCGCAGAAAGATTAAGTTTTATACCTTTATTTGATTTTTTGGCTTCATTGAAGTTTCTGAATTGACGCTTGGTCAACGATAATTTATTTGAACCGCTCATCTGTTCTTTTTTTAGCGATATTTTTATTCCACAGTTATTTTTTTATGCTGATTGTAGCCTTTTAATCTGACCAGGAGTCAGGGTAACACTAACGTGATTATATGACATTATAATTATAATAGATGATCTAATCACGTGTTACATATTTTCTACTGGGGCATCAACGACTCTCATTCGTCCACCAGCACCTTCAAGTAACATCGATTTATCGCTAAGTATAACAGCGATAGCTCTGTAATTAGCGATAACTCCTCGGTTTACGCGAGCTCGAAAATATATGTCAATGACTGATTGTCTGGTTAAATCTAAATGTTCCAGCAAAAAGTAATAAATCGGATATAATGTTGTAAAATCTAGCTGTGATATTTGTAAACCAGGATCAATATTCTGATCACGTCCCATGAATGTCATTAATCGATGATAAGCACGTGCTACATGATTATTTTCAAAATTTAGCAACACTTCTTCAGAAGGTTCTTGATGTCCGTTTATCCTTAAAGAAACCTCAGAAACACCGAGTTTATCAAATATCATATTACTTTGTGTTTGATTATTTATTCGTGCGGTATTTTGAAGTGCGCTAAATATATGCCGTGGTGCAGAAACACCTTGCTGTGATGCTATCTGCCAAGTAAATAAACCATTAATGTTACTCTGGATATAATCTGTTGTCATTGTCAACCATGACAACATCGATTTACCACCTTGGCTCATAAAAGAAAGTAAATGTTCTTCTTCAGCTATTGTTGGAGTTATTAATGGCATCCATAAAGAAAGTTTTGTTAGTACTACTTTACCATGAAGTGCTCTAGTTGCAGCATCATCACCTCCTTCAGCATGCCATACTGCATCATCGTCGGCACCTTTTCTTACAAGTACAACTGTATGTTTGGCTCCGAAAATAACTTTTCTAATATTTCTGCAAAATCCAAAAATATGTGATAATGGAATTGCACATGAAAACGCTCTTCTATTTCCTTGTAACATTGCTCGACGTGTTGCAAATCCTAAATTGTAATTTGGATTCATCGCTGTAACTACACCAGCTGCATTTAGTGTTATGTTTTTATAATCAGCATGGTTAGAAGTATCCTTTGCAAACATCATTGATGGACTAGCTGATCTTGAGTAATCAGCGCTATATCGCGCAAGACCAAGTATCATCGTGGCAACGTCGACGTTTTCATGACAGATCTCAATCTCTCGTCCATCAATGATATATGCTCTTTTAAATAACGCCATAATACCTTTATTAACAAAACTAACACTAACATCAGCTACATATTCAGTATTATCTGTTTTTGAATTTCACCTTCAACCTCGATAAATGCTTCAGCGGGTAGAAAATATCTGCTTGTATCCTGAACTTGCAGTTCAACCCTTCCAGGCTGATTTGGAACTCGTGCGCCGTAAGAATAATATTGATAATCACGCACAGACTCATCCTTGAGTACTGGTGCATCCATGTCGAACGCTGGATCAGATATACGTTTGAACATCTTTATTATAACTATTATCGTCTAAAACGAAGACCACTTCCTGCTATCAGACTAGCGGTTATATTTTTTTCTTTTTCTGATAATGGTACATCAGCCAACTCTGCTAGTTTTTGATTAGCAGCTAGATTTATTTTTTTACTGACATTTGCAGGCATTATTCAGTACTAGGTAATTTTACTGGTTCAGGTTTTCGTCGTATTAATCGTGCTAGTCTATCTTTGATTGCTGAAAATGCTTTACTAGCAACATCACCAACAGCACCAATACTTTTTTCACGAACAACATCAATAGCTTTCATTCCCAGTTGCTTTGCAATCGGTATTGCTTTTGGGGCTATCCTTCTAAACAGACCCTGAACAATATCGCCTAGTCCATCTCCGTAGGTTGTTTTGTATACTGGCAATCGAGAATTTACTGCCCTGACCATGGTTGGTCCACGTTGAGTACTATGTACGATCATTTTATTATAGTAGCTGTATTTAATTACATACTCAATCCAGTGACTTAGTCACTATGGTAGTCATCGGCGATTTCATTAATGAGGGACCGATATACATTAATATCCATAATTCCACCTGTAAATAATCGTTGACAAATATCAGCTGCTTCATGAATGATTTCTGGGGAATTATTACCAGCTCGTTTTCCTCCAATGAGGATTTCTAGTCGATTAACATCAGCAAAGACGTTATTGGAGCAAGTAATAAGACCACTTCCTAAACCACTTCCAGCTGCGCCAGGAATATCATAAAATTCTTCTTCCTCACCAGTTTTCTCTCTTGGTTCTGGTGATACTGGATAATCACGAAGTGATTGCTCAAATGGTTTTGGTGCTTTTTCTTGTTTTTTTCCTTGTTTTTTTCCTTGTTTTTGTTGCATTAATTGTTGTTGTTGTTTTGGCGGTAATTGTATAAACGAAATATAACTATCTACTGTATGAATATATTCCATATATTTTGGATCATCATTTCTGGCCTGATCAACTTTGTAATACGTACGAAATATCCATTTGTACCAGTTTTCACGACTTACATTTTTATCAGCATATTCAGGTTTTAAAAACCGTCCTCGATCATTATAGCTTTTCACAGCAATCTCAGTTAATTCTCCTACATTTTTAGCCCCTGTAATACTAATAATAGCATCTTCGGTAAATTTGTCACTCATATCAGTTCTTTCTCTTGTTTGTTCTTCTAGTTTTTCTGGTTCTTGTGTACGATCCTTTATATCACCTATTTCACCACGAACTTGTTCAATACCTTCAAGTATTTCTCGCATTGGTTGAGCAGCAGCTATTTTACCTGGAAGCTCCCGTAAAATCTTTTTTGTTTTCTTAGTTCGCTCTGCTATTTTTCCAGTTGCTTCAGTGGTTTTCTCTAACGTAGGAAGAAGACTTTTAGTTGTTTCTGTAATAGGTTTAAATAATTGTTTTGTATCCTCTGCAAATTCAACTTGAGATTCCTGACGTGATTGTAGTTGTTGCTTGACTAAATCACGGACGGGTAAATATTTTTTGATTGCCTGTAGTAGCTAATCTAGCTGAATGTGGTTCTCCAATATTCATTTATTAATAATATTTATACTGGCTGTTTAATTTATAGCAGCAGAGAAGGTGGGGTCGACCTACGGATCGTTCTCATTATTTCAGTGTCAATTGCTGGGGGCAATATTGTAAGGGATAACCGTCTTTTCCTATACAATTAGGACAAATATATACTCGAACGACAAATTGGTCTGTTCACCTTCTCTGCTGCTAATACTATGATTCTGTATTTTTTCATCGGGTCATTCAATAATTTCTTGGGTTCGTTGTCTTATCTCGTCTTGAGTTTTCTTCACTTCAGGAAGTCCACACACGGTCACTTTGGAAATTCCCGCTTGTTCCAACATGATTTATGCTTACCACCGTTGGTTGGCTCCGTCCGGTTTCTAATACTCTCCCAAAATCGTTTCTATTTCGGTGTTTTTCTCTGTATGAGTCCGAGCGACCCCGATGGCGCGGGCTAGACACATTTGATCTTAATCGTCATTAATTTTGACTAAACTTGTTTGGTAGACAGGAGCTGATCCACAGATAAACAACTTAGTCTTGTCCGCTGCCCGAAGGAGGTAGAATCGTGTTCGATAGGAAGGGCGTTTTTGTTTTCATTTAGTATCGTCAAGCTCGTTATTCGATTGATGGACTTGTTGAATGTTTTTTTCCAAGATTTTAGAAGTTAATTTTGCATTTGAACCGAACGTCGCCCTATGAAACTAAAATTTTCTGCCCAATATCTGTAATTAACAATCTGGTGTATGAAATCAAGATATTGAGCTTGACGTTTAAAAGCGCGGGCACAGTACATTTAGGCGGGTTTTGTATATTCTGTATGTATAAGTTTAAGTCGACTTCCTTGTATGCATTTGTACATTACGGTCATTCGCCTTCAATTATTATATCAATATGTGCTGTTATAATCCTGGCGCAATGAATCGACTATTTCATGCAAATTGCTGCCTTTTGAACACGATCCTGTTCACTTCATTTTCTATTGAACTTTTGTAACCACAATATTATTTCTGTTTTTATTATAAGTGCCATTCATCTTGTTCATCATATATTTAGAAGTGATATTTGATACAGAATTATATAACATTCAATTTTAAATTTATTTGTAAAAAAACACCGATGTTCGTGTGGAACAGCGCAAGTGTTAAGCCATCCTAGATAGTGTTTTCCGGATATATAGGATATTAGTAAAGCACTTAATTTACACGGTCAAGTCATGGATTCAATGCACAACTCGTAAAATTGACTGGTTACATGGTTAGGTTTACCGTGTTCATTTCTGTTTGCATATATATATACAATGATAATATCAGAATATATATATATATATATATATATATATATATACATATATAACAACATATATATATATATATATATATATATATATATATAGCATATATATATATATATATATATATATATATATATATATATATTCTAATATTATCATTGTTTCAGACACCAAATTGTGATTTTGTCTTATGGAAGAAGTACAATTATTATAACTCTTTCATGCAGTACACAATATGGTCAGTTGACTAGTTACTTTGAACTTAGGTATTCTCGTGGTTATCAATATCAATTTCTATCCCCACGCATTACCAGGGGATATTTTGATACCCTTTATCTGTTCATCTATTAATCCATCTATCAGTGTCATCTGTCCATTACTGCATCTCTAACTAATATAAAATAAAAGGTGGAAATTCATGAAACTTTGTACATGTAGCTACTATATTCTTCCCTTCGGATATTCATCTGCAAGATGGATGTTCTACTCGGCAACAATCCCTTGGGTTTGACGGATTCAATTTCCATTACAAAATGGACAAACCAATTGTAGATTGTACCCCAGTTTGCACCGAACACAAGTAATTCACTGGTCTGCAGCCAGAATGCTTCGGAAATAAATGTAGTCAAACTTTACTAATTCTGGGCCACTGAGAACGAAAATTGTTGATTGGCTCTAGTTTTAAAGATATGATACTGGGTCAGTATATACGACCCTTGACTTGGGAATGGAGTATGATAAGTGAGTTATAAAGGGAACGAATCTCAATTCAAACTATAAATGACTAAAATACATGTTTGACTGGATCTGTGAATAAATCTATGACTGAGTTTGAACCGTACTTGCTTTTCAGGTACAAGAATGAATGATGCAATCTGAAGCTGTTATTGAATCATACATGATATGAAGTGCATCATGTTACTCCTAGAAGTCATGGATGATGCAATCACAACTAAGCTTACATCACTCTGCTGAACAAAGTGCCTATATCAGCTCTAGAAATCATACAGTGTCGTGCTCTCTTATTTGTCAATGTTTGAGTTTGCAAAGGGACACATTTTTGTTTAGCAAAAGTGAGAAGAGATGGCTCGTACTTGTGTGAATAATGCAGATAACTTCTGCTATGTTTGTGGTGAAGTGGCTTTTGCATCACAAAATCGCAGTATATCCACTATGGTTAAGAAAGCCTATCTCCTTTATTTTGGATGCAAAATTGGAGATTAAGACAAGAGGTGGACCCCACACATATGCTGCAACACTTGTGCAACAAATGTTGCAGGTGAACACATTCATTCACGGAATGCACAGCCAGATATTAAAGCACTCAGGAAATGTTTCTGCAACGACGATGACATTACCCTTTGATTATGTTCCACCAACACTAACTCAACCAAGAAGAAGGAAATCTCTACTATTATTAACCAAGTAGGTAACAGTTCGTTGGCGAGAACGATTCGTTTCAGAAACTATTAATTGGCTTAATCATAAAGTTTTTATATGAACTTAATGCCATGGCTCAAGAGTGCATAATCATCGGAAATTTAAATATCCGATTGAAAGAGGGCTGTTGTACCAGTCAAAAGTGTAATTGGATAGAAATGCGTGTGCGTGTTGCACTTGACGAAGACTAGCTTGTCGAGCCATTATTAGTAAATCTGTGATTGACCCATAAACTTACCAAACAGAAAGAAATAGAAAAAACGCTACTTGTAAATACAAATGTATGTGTGTGGATAATGATGTTGTTTGAGGAATATATAGCCGCAGAAAAGATGTGTCGGGAGTCAAACTGACAGCAACTATTATAAGCACACTAGTCGGAATTGTGGTTGGAGCAATATCAATTGTAACAGGCTTGATTGGCGATGCTGGTAAAATAACCTCGGCACAACTACATCAGCGAATTCGTGTCTGTTCAGACTTTCTCGCGGCAGTACAAAGTAGTCTCAATAGAATTACTATGCTGTATTCGATGGCTACTGAAGATAAAATAATTTCCATGGCTGAGTTGTAGGTCCGACCATCATCTTTTGGCCGAGTAGTATAATAACAGAGGTTTTGTTTATTACTTATCTTGGTTAAATTCTTCTCTCTCGCTCATGCAAACCTGCGTCCGATATCCACAAGATCCAATGATTTTGGCTACGCAAACTCGTTTACGTTATCGTGCATATAGATTTGCATAATTCGGAATGGAGATGAAATCACAGGTGGTGTAGATGACTTTGACCTAGATGATTACTAATAATCCCCTCAAAATATATAACAGCAATTTCCTTACCACTGGATTTGTTCACTGTTTGTTCAAGATTCCATGAGGACGAGAAAACGTTTCCTGGGGCTCTCGTACTCTCGCTGATTTTGCTAAGTAGATTTTAGACTCTACTGACGACACTTTGAGCAACAGGAAATCCATCGTTACGGGAACTGTCATCAAAATGATACATTTATGGCTCACAATTTCTTAGGATGCAACCTAAACTTTACTTCGAAATATTATTAAGAAGAACGCAAGGACTTTCCAAAAGTCACCATGAATGGAACCCAACTTATTTACATAAAAGTAGGAAACGTACCATTTGAAGATCTCATGAATTATTCGACCAAACCTTGAATAGAATACATAGAACGGTTGGAATGACAAATATGGCTAAAGGCTATTGTCTACATTTTTTCAGTACTGAAACTAATCAATACATATGCTCCCGAATTTACCTGACGTTCGTTGGTACGACCCCGACGGTATGCATACAGAACAACGAGAAGCAATCTACGTTTCATACTAACTCTTCAGACCATTTCGAATTTTACGACGGTGTTGTGGAATATGTAGACAATTATTTCTGGATTAAGGAGGTATCGATCCCATGAAGGAAGCTTCGACCATTGCCAACGGGAGTAGATTAGTTTATCGAAATAAGTGTATGCACGAGAACAAACCAGCCACAATACCCCCTCTCTGTCTGTCTGTCTCTCTGTCTCTGTCTCTGTCTGTCTGTCTGTCTGTCTCTCTCTCTCTCTCTTTACCGTCGATACTTCACCAAAACTTTACAATGGCTCAATTACTTGTTTGAAACTAAAGACAAGTGGACACAACACGCTAGAAACGGTGGAAAAATAAAACTTGGAAACCTTTCCGTGGAATGACGGGATTTATACGCCAATAAATTTCAAGGATGTTTAATTCACGGATGCCCAGCTTGTTTTACTCAACGAGACATGAAAATTCTTTTCTCAGAGTTCACCATGAACGTATTGTACGAGCAAACATAACAAACGATGTCTAAGTTTAGAAAGCCAAGGATACCAAGTGATAGAAACGTAGAAATATGACTACGATCCAGGTTTCAAAACCGCTACAGAATTTAGACGCGTTTCCGAGAATAACGATATAGATATCGAATCTTTAAATCCACACAACAGTTGTCTTGGAGGACAAACCAAAGCGATACGTTGCTTTACGACGTTGATGATTTTCAAGGAGAGCAAATCAAACACATCCATGTATATTTCTGGTATCCTTGGGTGTGCAAGTATCCTCGATTTCTCACCTGTCACCCTGAAATGGTGACATAATTAATCGACGTGAAACACATTCCTGAATACAATGGTTTGATTAAATGCAAGGTGTTACCACCGATGACCTTTTACCAAACTCTTTAACCACAACATTGCCAAGGAAAACTAATATTTCCTTTATGCCATGTCTGTGCTGAAACGTGTAATTAAGACCAATCTTTTCACCACAATGATAAAAAATTTATTTTACAGGAAAGTGGGTGAGTATCGATTTGTTTCATGTTTTCAACAAAGGATACCACTTGTTTAAACGAAATTTTGACACTTTTCTAACACAAAATAATGCAGAAAGTACGACCACTCCAATAAAGGGATTAGTTATGAAATACGTGGAAAAGAGCGAAGCAAGACGATAGTTGGCAAAAGACATGTTTAATTATTTGTTGGGAAAACTGGCTCAGAATCTGATGTTACTTAAGTTAGATACTCAAAACACTGTATGTTTACAAAGTTACAGTGCACCAAGGGAAACGACACTCAAACACCCAGAGCCACGAAAAGTACAAAACCTAAGTCCAACCATACAATCCAAAGAAAGTAAATTAACAAATCGAATACAACATGAAAATGTAAGTAGCAAACAAAATAACCATAACAAAACATACACAGCAATCAAACTCATGGGCCATCAAAAATAAGAGAGAGAACCCTAGTCACAACTGTCACAAAACGGTAGAACAGCCCAAAGCGTACACCAAACCACTAATTGGTAAGGGAAAACAACTCATGTCAGGCCAGCCGTTCAGGGATACAAACACAATATAAACAAAACAGATCCAAAAATAAACAATGATATGCAGGAAAAATAACAATAACAGAATACTGTCAACTACACAAGAGAGTAACCCAGTGACCAAAAACACGAATGTGCAATAAAAAGCCTTAAATAGGTTTATGCATAATAAAGAAGCCCAAGATTTCCTTGTTTATAAAGAAAACGAGAAACTAGCCTAAAAGTCATTATCACCTCCAAATTAAATAATTTTAATATTTTCTCCATATCATTAAACCATACGGCTAATTCTAAACAAGCATGGACCTAAACAAATAAAATTAAGGGAAAACATATTCACAACCGCAAAACTCTCCGGGTTAATTACAAAGAAAAAGCCAGCAAAAATAGCAGCATATTTTCATATAGACCTATCTCCCTTAAAATCAATATATGTAAAATATTGAAACAATATTAATAATTGGCCCAAAACATCATTCAGAAGGTAATAATTTTCTGTTATAAAATCAAAGTGGCTTCCACAGTAATAGACCCACTAGAGATCAAACCATTAGTTTGAAGTCAAGCATAAAATTAGCTTTCATTGCTAAAAGGAAATGCAATAGAACCTAATAGCAGTATTCCTTCATATAGGAAAAACTTCTGATCTTCTATGGACTAAAGGACTAATTGCGAAACTTAACCACTACTGATTAACAGGCGACATATACAAATAGATTGCAAATTTACTAACATATCGAAGAATCCAAGTTTATCAGACATATACAAGCTAGCAGGTTCTTACCAAGTAGCAACGCAACAGGCACCAACTATCAACATTGTCCCACCCCCAAAACAAGTGAACAATTAATACGTAGTTTAGAGAAAACATTCAGGAACAAGAGATGAAACTCAAAGCCCTATTAACCTATCCTGAATTCCTAAAACCAGGAACAATAAACATCCATGAGCTATATTGAAATATCCAGGGATACAATTCGGAGATACAAAAAGAAAAAATACAATCCTCTGCTATAAAACAAAAAAAGTACTCATTCTGCAACAAACAACTCAACAAGAACAAACCCAAACATAATAATTTAACCAAATAGGCAATTCCCTTCCTGTCCAGGCGGGGCTATTTGATGCCAATCCACCGGGGAAGGAAACGAAGGTTGGCCACTAGAGTTACAGCGTTGCTATTGCGTGCGAGCCTAACTCCTGTGGAAATGAACATCCCAACGCCCCTAAAATTGGATTATTTGCGTACGTCTTTCAGCTAAACTACTGAACAAGATAAACTACACATAATAATACTCTGATTTTAAAACAACGATAAATATCTAACTTGCAAATAATAAGAATGTGACCTAGTCCTACATAATCAATCAGGTCTTAAATACTAAACCACTCTCTTCAGTCTAGCACCTTCATGCACTAGTATTGGAGAAATGCCCGAATAAAAGACCTAATCAAATTGTTACTCAAGCAAATATTTAAAAAATATAAA
>JAECUM010010642.1:0-26503 GCA_016617855.1 Megalonaias nervosa
GTCCTATGTCAGAACGGGTCATGGGAGTAATCTGAGGTATTTTTGTCACTCTGTATGATTTTTTTCCTTCAGATTATTGGGGGGGGGGGGTCTCAACATCAAGCTCGCGTCGAGCACCTGTGGGTCCAATGAGAAAGTTGCAGTTCAAATTTCAATGTCGTATGTCGAGAAATCCAATATCATGTGTTGGATCAAATTGCATGTCCTTAAAGTTCATTTTCTAGGTCGATATTTTATATTGTATCTGTTGAATTAAACAGTAGTGGTTGAAAGTTATATTTTCTATGTCAAGGTTTCAGATTGTGTCGTTTGAATTACACGGCGGTGGTTGAAATTTCAGTGTCATACGTTGAGAATTCCCAATTCACGTATTGGTTCAAAGAGTTATGTTGACAGTTCCATCTCATATGTTGAGTATTTAGATTTCATCCTTTGAATTACACAGCACTGGTTGAAAATTCGATGTCCAACATCAAGATTTTAGATTGTATCTTGTGAATTACATGGCGGTTGTTGAAATTTTAATGTCATATGTCAGGAATTTCAATTTAACATGTTGAATCACATTGATTGTTCAGAAAGTTCCATTTCGTAAGTTGAGTTTTTAGATTGTATCTGTTGAATTACACAGCGGTGGCTGGGCATTTTATTATGCTTTGTCAGAATTGCTATTTTTATAAGGTGAAATGATAGGTTGGTGTTAAAAGTAACATTACACAATGTCCACTTTAACAATTATTTCCGTGTTCATGTGCAAGGAGAGTAGACTTCACCTCTAAACATGTTTTGGCCTACATCCGTAAACTTTAATAGCCGACCACTTCATGTTTGCCCACCCACCCTACCCCCGAAAATAATCTGATACTCAACTGTTCCGCCAGCAAGTGATATTTGACACATGTAGGAGTATTATACTAACATTCCATTAAATGATACATCCATACATACATCCCACTGTGCGTGCTCGTAGTACTTGTGAGTGTCAAATACCTGTAATAAGGGTTAAGAGTAGTGAGTGGGGATACTTCAGCCTCACGTAGACTTCTATGTTAAATTTGGTCGTTTGGACTATAGCCTCAAACAGGAATTTAACATGGGTGAGACTGTATAGCCTCAAGAGGAATTGAACATAGGGAATGTAGAGCAACAAGGAATTGGGACTGTCTAGGCTCAATAGGAATTGAACAGGGGTGACTTTACGGTACTGGACACTGGAAACAATGCTGCAAGTGGCTGACCTCAGTCGGGCGGAACAGTGTGGCAAGAGGCTGACCTGAATATGCATTACTCTAGGGACAAATACAATAGAGACCTATACATAGAAACATGTATAGAGACACAGACATAGACAAACAAATACACAAATATGGCAAGAGAGAATAGCTATCTTTTCGAGGCAATGGAGTGGCCTTGAAAAGGGCCTTTGTTTTGTTGTTTTTTTTTGTTAACACCATTCAGTTAACACAGAGGGCATCACACGGATCTTCTTCTCTTCCTCAAATTTCGTCTGACCACTGGACCGTAGATTCAGACTCTCTTCAGGAAGCCAGCAAAGGAGTTAGTGTTTATGGTGACACCACTTCACATTCACATTCACACAAAACAAACTCTCATGAGTGTAGGGACAAGGGGTTTGTTAAGGGAAACACACACACACACACACACACACACACACACACACACACACACACACACACACACACACACACACACACACACACACACACACACACCTATGCGTGCACACATACACACACAAACGTGCATGAGCACACATACACAAATGCACACATGCACACATACAAACACACATGCACACAAACATACATGAGCACACACACACACACAGACACAGACACAGACACACACACACACACACACACACTCCAAACGTTATGTGTTACCTTAGAATGTTAGAGAAGGAGATGAAATCTCACAAAATATTTATGCCTTACACTACAAAAATACTATCCATTACACCCCCTATACCATCCATTATATCATACTCACTATCCAAACGCCCTGCGTTAACTTAAAATGTAAGAGAAGGAGATCAGATCTCACAAAATAGACTATCTCTTACACAACCAAAAATACTATTTATAGTCACAACTTGTAGGAAAATCCTATGGAAAAACCAAGTATATATTTATAACCTCAATTTGTGTGACAATCCTATTTAAAAGCCCTAGTGTCTACTTATAGCTACAACTTGTGGAAACTCCTATGGAAAAAACCCAAGTCTATATTTATAGTCTCAAAATTTCCAGCTTCAATGACATCACTGTACTGGACACTAGGGGAGTAATGCCAACAGTGTTGCAAGTGGCTGACCTGAATACGCGCTACTGTAGGTAGGTAGGTAGGTGAAATGAATTTGATAGGCATAAAGGGAGTTTTATAGGGACAAACAAAGACCAATACATACACAAACACACACACGTACACACACGCACACAAACAAATACACACACGTATGCACACACACACAAACAAAAATGCACACATACATATACGCGCATGCACACAAACAAAAATACACACACGTACACGCACACACAAACAAACACAAATACACACACATGTACGCGCACGCACACAATGACATCAAAAAAGACAGTTTAGGAGCCTGGACCGAAGAGCACCCCGACGAAAAGATTTTAAGTTTTGCTAGTAGCAGTCACAAAAATTACGGCTACGAATACCGGGACCCCCAAGGAGAAGTGCACACCGAGTGTAAAGTGAAAGAAGAATTTATAATAATGACAATGAAATATCACTGACACTTATGAATAATCCATTTAGTGGTGAGGAGAACTGGATTTTGTGTAAAACTTGAAGGAACTGAACATAAACTGTTTTTCTGTACCTAATGTTTGCAAATAAAATGGATTCTAGTTAGTTCTGAACAACATTGATGAAGTTCCTAGAAAAGGTTACGAAGGCCTGCACTGGCCATAAGCAGCATTTTATGATAAAAACAGTAACAGTTCTCCGTGTATTTTGGTAATAATGACACAATTTTAGTCCCAAACATTATGATGATCACCAAAATGAAGAGCCTGGAATATTCATATTCTCTGCTCGCATGTCTTTCTGAACATGCTGAACTGTCTATTCTACCACAAATGGTATCTGTAATTCAGTTTTCTATATTTTATTAATTAATGATCATGAGTTAAATCTATAGCCACTCTGTATCCTAATAATGGGTTCAAGGCAACATGTACAAAATGTCAGACTTGGGTCTCATTTCCCTGCTATGTAGACCACCAGCCATATCAAACTGCCTCTTTTTATCTTGCTTTCTGCAGCACCCAGTGTCTTTGCAAATGACCACACTGCACAACATATAAATTAACCCAGTGTTCAAATGTCACACACAAAACAACATAAATAACTATTTATTGCAAATATAGAAATATGTTATTAAATCACCACTAATATGTAACTAATTGTACAAAAAACAAGCATCAACTCTTTCCGCCTACGTGGCCTATTTGACACACCATATACACGTCAGTTTCATCGTCACTAAGCATGTTGTGCTGTCATAGTTCAAAATATTGATGGATAGCAACAATCGTAAGATCCAAAAGAACTAAACTAAGTACCATATTCTAAAGTATGCAACTGATCATATATTTTACCTGCTCATTTTGTAATATTATTAGAAATTTTTCTTTTTTTCTTAATTTGAATCATACTCTTTTTCTGCAGAAAGTGCCTTCTCACACACTAGCAGAAACGCATATCAAAACTAGAACAGTTCTCTATCAAATTCATTATATATCATATCTGTGCATACATATAAGGTGTTTTTAGGATATGTAGCTAATGGAAAGTACTTTTCTTTATCTTTAAATGGGTATTAAGAATGAAGTAATGGTGATACTTGAAGATATAAACTTCAGATAATATTTAGACAGTTCATCCAGCAAAACCAACCAACTGCATTATTAAGATCCCTGAAAGTTCCAACTGCAAGGAGTTCTTTGTGATTATCAACAGGCTAATCGTAAGGAATAAATGTACACCAATTTCTCTCCAGTTGACCTCCAGGACCTGTTTGCAAATTTCTTCCGTGATAATGAACAATCCATTAGAGATAGCTTGACAACACAGTTTGAGTTGACTCATTGTCACCATACAGTTGTGAGACAGAACTGCAACAGCAACCTTTAACAGCATTTGAACCAGCTTCTGTGGATTTGGTACATACAATTGTGATGAAGAGCGCTTCAAGGTCATGTGATGTCAATCAGATTCTGACATCACTGCAGCTTGAGTGTTTCAGTGAACAGATGTAACCAAACAGATGTAACCATACAAGAATAACAAACAGGAAGAACACCCTTCTTACCCAAACAAAACAAAAAAGCAAAATGTTCCAAATACTTAACCATAGGGCTTCCAATGCCGCATTTTCAGACATAATGAAGGTATTTGTGACACCATATGGCATGAGGGACTTTTCATAAAGCTTGCCTTATTGGGAATTAATGCCAAACTGTTCACTGTAATCAAGAATCTTAATCTAATATCTATGGCATTATAACTATAAATGGCACTAAATTTGAGTCTATACTAATCAGGCAAGGTGTCCGCCAAGGTGGAGTGCTTTGCATACTTCTCTACATGGTATATATCAGTGATATGGTATAGTTGTAAAAGATTCCAAATTATAAATAATCGTTTGATCAATTTATTCTGGAAACCCTGTGATAGCTGATGGTGTCACCCTTATAACCACACCCATGCTCATTTATCTGCAATGCTTGATATCGCTCATCTTAGTTCGTTAAACTGGAATTTTAAAATCAGTGGAAGTAAGAGTTCCACTGTCATCTTCAAGCAAAAAAGACAGAAGAGAGACTGTAATTTCAGATGGAAATGCAGTCCAGACTTTATTGTGATTTCCCAAACTATCAAACACATAGGTATTCCTATAAGTTCTGACACCACTCCGGTGGCCTAGTAGTTAGAGCATCCACCTCGGATGTGGGAGGTCGTGGGTTAGGACCCCGGCCAAGTCATACCAAAGACTTATAAAAATGGTAGTAACAGCTGCCTCACTTGGCGCTCAGCATTAAGAGCTTAGTGTTAGGACTGGTCAGCCTGGTGTCAGGATAATGTGACAAGGGGGATATCATGCTACATGTCTGCGGCATGATGCCCCAGTGCTAGACACCACTATAAACTGCCACACTGCAGACATCATAGCGATGTGACTGAAAAATTGTTAAAGCTATGTTAAAAAATCCAAATCACACACACACACACACACACACACACTGACACCAGCTGTGTAGAAAAAATGGAAAAAACATGTTCAGAAGGAAGAAAATCACTATATTCCCATATCAGGATTGAGATCAAGGAACGTAAATAAAACCCCTTAACCACAGTAAGTCTATATAAAAAAATATTTCTCCAACTGCGCTTTATGGTTGAGAAGTTATGTCAAGGATCAGATCAAAAGACATTCAAAGATTAGATGTATTTCAGCATCAATGTGTGAAGCACATTCAAGAATTTTCTCGTACAACCAGGTCTGCAATAAGTGAAAGTATACTTGCACTAAAGAGAATTGTCACTGACATAGATGAAAGAAAGCTCACTTTCGTCTGCGAATTGTCATATGCCTGAGAATGCGTTGTCTACAAGAATATTTTTAACACGGTTGTATACCCTTATTTACAGGAATGACTGTATGAAACAAATGGGATTTATTCCCAATATATAAGATTCGTCACAAATACAACTTGAAAGACTTTATTTGTATCTTGTACAAAATAAGACCATTTTGGCTAAGAAGGAATGGAAGCACAATGTATGGAATAGTAGAATAATCAGTTCACGCACATATGCTCAAACGATTCATCCTTTCAATTATTTAAAAAATATACCTCATTGGATTAAACTCGCCATTTTGTGGCAAATACCAAGGTCAAGCAAAGAGCTTAAACTGGTAAAAATTAGTTTCTTGACACTCCATACAGTATGATAGTACTTCATAATCTTCAACAGTGCAATACTCCATACACTGATGCTATTGCTCATATGCTTATATTGTGTTCAAAAACAAAGAATGAGGAATTTATTTTGGTCGCATATTAGTAATAAATTTTGTATTCTACTTGGTACATACCTTCATAATATATCAGCACTTACACGTGGGCTGAATGACTCCGAAGTCTACAGAAATTTGATGTTGTCAGGTGCAGCATCTTCTGCAGGAAGCTTACTAACTGGATTTTTGCAACTAATTGGAATGCATCTTTCTTTGTTTACTTGTGATTTTTTTAAAATGGCTAACTAACCAAATGATGATAAATGAATTCATCAGTCAGAATTATCCCACTGGGTTATCTCACAGATAACCTGACCACACGTCATTGATTACGTCATTATATAACTGCTCATACATTTGATGCAACATTTGTTCTAGTTCTCAACTTTGAAAACTTTATTGTGAAGCTGGAGAATATACAAATAACCCATTGACCTGTAGAAATCGCCATCAGGTTTTCAACAGGATCAACCTTATGATCCAAACAGGGTTTCTGTCAGTTACAAGTGCATTAACCACAGTCTTATCTCCAGCTAGGTCATTACCTAGTAATAAATGGATACCTTCATTGTAGAACCAGTTGATCATGGACAGGACCAGAAGTATTTCCAGTTTACTGGTCCTGTAAACTTGCGAGCAAATTGGCGAGTTTTGCACACTGGCCATACCATAAGTATACTTGTCCTTAAAGACAGTAGAGCTAAAATTTGGAATGCATGGAACTAAAATCAAAATGGAAAAATCTGATTAGTCAACAGTGTACATTCACATACCTTTCCAAGTAATGTAGAAATATTCTATTATTTCAATATATAATTTGCTCTTTGCTTTGTCATTCATCTTTCAGATTCTTCAAGACATCATGGGCATTGCTTGCACACAAATATTGGAGAAGCTTACTCAAGAGCTAAGAATGTGCTTTGAAAAACCAGACAGGTAATGAGCTGTCATTACTGCATGTTTCAGTATTCATTTTAAGTATGAATTTATTTCTGTGGTTGTTTTTTATTGGCTACATGTTTCACTGATTTTATGTTTGTGTGTCAATAGTGTCTGTTTGTACACCAGTCATATGGCATGATGTTTTGACATCCAGCACTTTTTCACTCTACAAATTCTCTACAGTCTACTGTTACCGAACTGTTAAAGAAGCAGGCTGATCAAGGTCATTGGCATGTAAAGTAAATATTTTTTCTTAATAACCTTACTTGCACATCACAGACCTCAACCAAGTTTTGTGAATTACTTGCACTTGGGTAAGAGGCTGTTGATTTTGGGGTTAAAAGGTCAAGGTGTGCTTCTCCTTTGTCTGTACTTGAGGACAGAGTCATGGCCTATCTGACTTTTGCTATTTTTTAAAAGCTGTTTACCTGAATTCGAGTTCAGTACATAACCTTGATTATGACCTAATAATATTCTGGAAGCGAACTGGTTGATAATATTTAAGAATTTTTCATAAATTTTTCAGAAAATGTTATTGTGACATAGTGGGTATGTTTTATATATAAAGAAGTTTTTGTAAGAAAAGTTTTCAGATCAGTCTGTGGAATCATTTTCAGTTGTATTCAGATATAATTTGAGAGGAATCGTTTGTTTAAATTATTCATTGGAATTACAAAGTGCTCATGGACTTTTTGGAATAAAACATTACTTTGGGATTATTGAGGACTCATTCAGAGACATAATAGATTGTATCAGTGTGGTACATTAGCACATTCAAGACTATTAGTACATCAAGACATTCAAGACTTGGGATTCATTTGGAACGTTCTGTACTTTTGGATTTATGATATTACATTTAGGATTATTTGGAATTTAATTCACAGTATTGTCTTATAATTTTTACATTGTATTCTAGGGGAATAAATAGTCTGTTGACTTTACTAAAATCGTTGGCTCCACTTCCTCTGTGTTACTTAGTTTAAGGCCATATGGTAAAGTTTGGGATTATTTTCCCCAGAGACCAATGTAGAGCTCTGTTTCCCATAGACCAAACTCTTGTTTCTGTTGGCAGTATTTTACTAGTAATCTTTCTATTTACACAATCAATATTAGCATCAATAAAAAGCCAAATAGTGAAATACAGCAATAGAGACAGAAGGCTTTGGTCTGTGCCTAAATCCCTCCTCAACAATGAATGTTATTTAAAACATTATTTCCAGCCATCCTCGGATAGGAATTGAAAATCGGGAAAACTTTGAACAATAACACATTTTAACACAAGGACATATTTATGCCTACGTGGAAATGGAAGTTACACTTACATGTTATTACATCCAATTGCTTGCATTTTATATTACAGTGGAAATGTTTGCAGCATCAACCTTCCTTGTTGGGAGTTACCAGGTAATGTGTGTTAAAGATGACAGGAGCACGGGATCTGAGACCTGGAGAACGCAACTGTTAACAACAATATGAGCATTTTAGACCAAACATCATAGAGTTGTTCAAAATGGAGTAAGGTTTCTTTGAGGTAACTGTATAGTGAAAGCTCATGACAAAAAACCTTTAGACAAAAAAAGTTTTGGTGGTGAGTTTGGTTTCAAGGGGTTGCCTATTATGAGAGGTTTTAATTTTGAGATTTAAATGTGTGTGATAGTTTGTTCTCGTATTTATAATTTTACGATATGGGTTCTTAGTAATCCACATAAAAAGGTGAAACTTAAGGTGCTTGGATTAATGCAGTTCGTTTTATTATTTTTCTGTGTGCATGTTTATATAACATTTGTGGGAAACAAACATTGGATCATTTCTTAGGACTAAAATGTTCATATTGCAGAACACATATTTCTAACACCTTTGAATGCATCACACATCAGATGTGTAGCTCAAACTTGGTATTTAGCCTTGTTTAAATGTATATTATGCTTTTGTTAATACAGCAGTTGTCAGAAAATATACTTTGAAAAATTAAATTGATATACCTTGGAATTTAATATTATCAAATTGGAAGCTGGAAAAGCAAATTACAATGATTTATGATGTCTCATGCAGCAATAATAATTTATCTTTAATGAGTTTTGCTTTTATTATGTTTCTTTTCTTGGAAAATGGTGAAGAGATTTTACAAGACTGATTGCTACCTAGAAGAATGGAGTTTACCAAACTTGAAGGTCATACTCAGAAGAACCAGTGTGAATGGGCAGGTAAAGGGAGTGTTCCAAGAACATGAGGATTCTGTACACACAGTTGGCAAGGGACTTTTATGTAATCTCTGCATAACCAAAATTGCAATGATCAAAGACACACAATTCAAAACATTCCTGATAATGTTCCACTCTGCAGGTTATGAACAGGAAACCAATATTCTGTCAGATGGTGGATCCTATTGTTGATGATTCTTAGATTCTATTCCAGATGATGGAGCAAAGATTCCCTATTCTCTTGAACATGGATGTACTAGTAATGGAAAACACAGCACTCCAAGTTCCTGCATATGCGCTGGACAGACAGGGTCATGCTACCTTGAACACAAAAAATTTTCAGAGTGGAAAACTACAGTCAAAACCACCAGGACCAACTTTACAATTATGCTTCACAATTTTGAACTTGTTCATTCATTTATGTGAATTCCAGGATGGAATTAGTGAAGGTTGGTTCCATACAAATATAAACTTGAAATGACTTGCACCATTCTTCTACAGCCATTCCAGCAAATCAAAACATACAGTGGCATGCTTTTATTACAGCCTGAAGACAGACATCTTGCTTCCAGCATTACTGGCCATGAGGACTTGACTGGGTTGTTTTGTAAACCCTCATGGTAAACTGGTAGGCAACAGACCAGTTAACATGCAGCAAGAGAACAAGATATTTGTTCTTAAGGATGTTATTAAAGGTTTTGGTGCTGGGAGAACAGACAGTGCTACGCTTCGCTCGTCCAATGCCACTCCATTTGAAAAGGGGTATTAATGTGAATCGGTTGTCCAAGATCAGTCGTCCAATGCTGCTTCATTTGCAGAGGGGTATTAATGTGGATTGGTCATCCAATGCCACTCCATCTGAAGAGTGGTATTAATGAGGACTGTTAGTCAAAGATTGCTCGTCAAATGCTGCTTCATTTGAAGAGGGGTATTAATGTGGATTGTTAGTCAAAGATTGCTCGTCAAATGCTGCTTCATTTGAAGAAGGGTATTAATGTGGATCGTAAGTCAAAGATCGCTCCTCAAATGCTGCTTCATTTGAAGAGGGGTATTAATGTGGATCTTCTCTACTATGATGATTAAATTATGAGTATCTGTATCAGAGATACTACTTTCTATCATGTGCATGGAAGGTGCACAGAAGAGTGTTATCATGATTTTATTCAGAACAACCAAGAAGGCAGTAAAGCTTATTTTTTAATCTTGCATGTATAAAAACTTGTTATAACTCTTTATTGCATCATTTATGAATAACTGCATTTAAAAGCATGACCCTAAAAAAAAGATAGAGATATTCCCTGCTCCTGATATGTATGCCAAAGTGACACACATAACAGTAACAAATAACTCACTGATCACAAATTATGAATAAAAGAATACATTTCCATCACAATGTGCAATTAAATTAGAATTTTTATATATTAATAGTAGCAGAAACTGTTAATATTATATTTGTTTCGCACAGTTCTTTGTTAAGAAAAAAATGTTAGTCAACTGCACACAAGTGCAAACAGGGCTCAAAATTAAGTTTTTTTTTCCATACTAACAGCATTTTTTATAGTTGTAATATTTTCAAGTACCGAAACATCAGGCTATATTCAATGTCAACTAGCATGTTTTATATGTAGGTTATCTCAGTAATAAATAGCAGTAGGAACAAAATTATATTTAATTTTTTTCAGCTAACAATTTAATTGTATATCACAACTGTAACTAACATCAGTCTTGAGGCCTGAGGATCCAATATTTTATCCCGTTATTTTCAGGCCTGTAAGTTTGTGCTTTTGATAAATCAGTTATATTTTTCACTTAAGAAGCAAAACAATAATGTTTTTGTAAAGGTGTCACAAATAACCCAGACCAAATATAGGCAAATGCTTTGTAGAAAGTTTGACTTGAGAATAAAAAAATATTATGTTTTTGGGGAGTGGGTAGACAGTGTAAGGAGAGGAGTTGGTTGGAGAATGTCATACAATCTATTTATATTTGGAGAATTTCTTCTAGATCTTAATATTCTTATCTTGTACTCATGTATGACATTTTCCCGATGTACCTCTTATTTCATGTCTTTAGTATTAAAAAAAACATCACAAAATGCCATTGTTTTGAGGTATTGCTTCTTCATCATCAAAAAGTAGTGCTTCCTTGTTGATTACAAATCTGAATTCTATCCCCAGCAGGCTCAGGGATGTAGAATAGTTCCAATAAACCTTACTGCTTGCTGTAAGAGTCAACCAGTGGTGGCAGAAACTGTGGTGGCTACATGGTTAACATGCTGGTCTTGCAAACAAGAGTGTGGATTCAAAACCTACCATCAGATTATCCCCCTTTGTCTACCATGATGTGCACTTTGGCAAGGCACTTCATTCCAAATGCCTTGACACAAAATAACACACATTTTTGTTGTTTTGTGAAAACATCAAACTAAAATTCTGAATCCTCAGTTCCAAGCAGTTTAGCTGTAGTTATTCTTGTATTAGATATCATGTGCAAGACATACTATTTTTAGAATTCAAAATTTACTGCATAAAAATAACAAAACTCTGTTGTGAGTTTATATAAAAGTATTTCCAGGTGTTGTATCGATAATCAGCCAGAGCTGTTATAAGAATTTAATGAACAGGGTACTTTACTCCATAGTTTAAAATTAAATATTAAATCTTTCTTTTTAACGCATCCAATGGATGAATTATCACAACTGATTCAGGTTGCATTTGATCATTCTCTCATTGATGAAGTATTATCATTAGAAATGTTGCATCTAACATCCAGGGTTTATACCAACAGTACATTGCCCTGTTTGCTTATGACAGGATTAACACACTCGTAATTGAACTAAATGCTTAACATTAAATTATACAGCATAATTAAAGTCCATTAATCATGTTATGTACAAGTTTTTATTCCATTTTCTGCTCAAAATTTGCAAACGTACTGTTATTTAGAACTCTGATCAGCAAATTTACCCATTATTTGTTATTAGAAAAGAATGAAAAAGTGATTTATAAAAATGTAATGAATTGATTCAGTTAGAAATATTAAATATCAACTTCACTTCACTTGGCGTGTTGTGTTTTCGTTGTCCATCTGTTAGCATAAATTTGTTATTGCTACTTCACATTAACAGTGATCTTGAAAATCTTGTTATCACTGAACAGAAAGTCATACTGACAAGGAGTTTTTACCAGAGGACTTCTTATGATCTCTGGCTGGTCCTAAATACAAATGGTGCTAACTGAACATCCAGTATGACTACGACAATGTCCATATGGAAAATATTGTTTCTGCTACTCCTCCTGGATGGATGGTTATATCAACATAGGATTTTCACTAAAAGACTTCTAAAGGTATTTAATTGGTCCTAAATGAAAACTGTGCTAATCTGATGTACAAAATGCCATTGACAGTGACGTGGCCATCTTGAATATCTTGTTATTGCTTTACTTCCTGAATTCAATCATCTCTTTCCGATGACCAGGCCCATTGGCCCTAGTTTCTGTGTTATTAACATACATTATAGCATCTGAAGGGAGCCCATCTCAGCTAGGTCTGCCAGTTTCTTGCAAATACTTTTCAGTGCTGGTTGGAGATCTGAAGGGTACAGCTCTTCTTGCAGCTCTGGCATTTTATCCCATCCCCAAATCACAGTGCAGAAAACCAGTCTGACAACTGAATCATCTCTAGACAATTTAGACAATATAAAATCCTTCACTTCCTAATGTAGTGATTATGATACACTGCAGATCCTTTGTACTACCTGGGTCCCAGCTTGGACTCAAGAAACCTGTACGAATAACATATGGTTTCCAGGTCAGATACAGAAGTGTAATAGCTTGGGTAATTGTCCTGCTTCCTTAAAAACATCCATCCCATCTTAACCAGAATCCTACCCAAGCCATCTTGACTTTTAACTGACCTCTTATACAAACAGTATTTAACATTAGGTCTGTCTGGATTTACTAACAATAGAGAGAACATCTCAATTCTTAGTCTCTAAATTCATATTTCAACTTCACAATGACACATGTGGCAGATGCAGGAAAGAGTGCTAACAATTCTTGAATACCATGAAAAACCTTGTGGAACCTTTCACCTTTTTCAAAAAAGAAAAAAATAATATCAGAAAGCTGGTACATCCTTCTAATTTCCTGACATATAATCTGTCTAAAGTGATCATTACAATTGCCTATCGTAATAATGTATATCAACTATTTTGGGATGGTCAATCAACTGCATTTTGGCATTTAAGAATACAGAGGAAATGTAAACCATTTTATGGATAATGCCAAAAAAATTGTTTAGTACTAACCGATATGCTAAACACTCTCCTTCATTTCTACATTTTAAAATCTGAAAATATATTTCAACCAAGATTTATGACATCAATTTTTCTGTTTTAATATAAAATAACAGTCCAGGAGTAACATTAAAATGCATGCACTTTATTAATTTATCCATCTAAAATTGGGGTTTATTTTTTAGGCAAGACCAATGACCATCAAAATTTGTTTCAATATAAATTGAAAAAGAGTCGCATTCTGCATTTAATCAATGCAGTCTGTTAATTTATAGGGTTTTTAAAATATTTTGCTTAAAACTTTTGATACATTTCTTTTGTTGACCTGAATTTTTGCATCATTTAAATCTTGATTATATAAAAGGAATGATGAATAAAGAATTGATTTACAAGGAATGCTTGAACATGGAATTCATCGAAAATGATCATTTCACACTTGTTAACATGAGTGAGTGAGGACACTTTTTGTTGATTACTTGTCTGTCGGCATACAACAAGCCCAGTCTGAAGAGCTTATTCAAATGTATCAACTATATATAATAATAATCAGGCCTTTGTTTATACAGCAATAATGACACAGAGAATCAGAATGTCTCCATCCCACTTGTCTATAAAAACTAGCAATCATTTCTGAGCACATGTAGGTTTGATATGTTATCCTTTTCTGATGAGCTTCATGGAATGTAACTGAAAGTGAATAGTCACTGAAAGAATCAATAGTGATTATTATTTGCATCAGGTTGTCCTAAAGTAATAATAAATATTTTTTTAAATGTCACTGATTTTAGGGATGAATTATTCCAATTTTAATCTATTGCACGTCATTATAACAATTTCATCCATACATGTAAATGTGATACTTTCAGAATACCAGATTGGGTTTTGACTCTGAAATAGTTTTCCGTCATTCTGCAATATCTATATCTGACCATGACTTGTGTTTTGATACCGAATGCCAATTCTTTTTTGGATTCCCTTAATAAAGTATCATGCAGATGGATTGCAACATGCTTCCATCACATTCCATCTACAAGTTCACATTTTCAACTTCTCAACTAAAATACACATAAAGACATAAAAAGAAATTAGTTTCAACGAAAGAGACAAAGAAGACTAAGTATTTGGTAAGGTTTTTTTCTTTTATATTTCTTATATGAAAAATGATTTAAAGTAATGATATTAGTGAGCTGTTGCCAGCTATAAAAAATGGAAGTACCATTTATGAATCATTTGTGCCTCATCAGTAGTAAAGCAGCAAACCCAATCCTGGTTTTCCTTGGATCACAGAATCAGGTGTCCCTGGATTGTGGATAAATAATGCCTCTGGATGGCCATAGACAAGTCTGAACTCTAGTCTACCCTTGTGATATCAGCAATTGATACTGAGAACTACATAAGATCAGCTTCAACCATGGCATCTTCATTAGGAAGTCTGGGCATTGTCAGCTTCATCATCTGAAACAAATATTACTATCATGATGATAAAGTTTGCAGGAAAATTTGAAAATTCATTTTTTTTTTTTTTTTGCTTTCTGCTTCTGCCATGTAATATCTGCCCTTGAAATGAAGTATGTTCAAAATGTGTTGTTTATTTCAGTCCTTAGAGCAAACAAAAGACTGCAAATCATACTGTCACTTCACTAGTGTGAAGATCCAAATTGTCAATGATTATTGGTTACAGATGGCAATTTTTACCAAGATAACAAAAATACATAAATAATACTCTTGAAAATTACATGTAATATACAAATAAAGCACATGCATAGACTGACAGGGCAATTTCAGTTTTATATAAGCATCTGCAAAACAAAACAACAAAATAGATGGAAGCTTTAAATAAGCACAAAAATAGGAAAAGTAGGTCCATGTGATTCACCTGTCTTTATAAATGTCTCAGACTGCAAGCACTGCACTTCCTCAATATGGTGTATCTAACACCAAAGTCTGACACATGAAATGCAGACCCCTGCGATGAAGCAGTTATATTCACTGAGAAAGGGGGAAGGGGATGCATATTACAATATAACAGCATTCTGTTCAAACATTATACAGTTATAGGGGAATGAAAAGTCGCTGCAAGCTTCGGTACTAAACCCTGGTGATGGTAGAGGGAACTCTAAGAACTGGGAAGCACATTATTATGAATCGGCACTGTTCAAACCTTGTAAAGTCACATGACAAGTCAGCACAAGCTTAAGGTTTGAAAACATGGTCTCATAAAAGTTTCCCACCCCAAAATATGAAACATAAACAAACGCATATGAACTGGGATATAGGTAAATAGTATATTGAAACGTAAATATTTCAACCCTATAATTAACTATTGTTGATGCTAATGCTGTATGAGTAAGAAGTGTGTATTGCTTCTATGAGAGTAGGAGAGACATGTACCTTACAGTACTTACTCTGTGTGAATGAAGCATGTGAACAGCATGGAAAAGGGTTATAAACATCCCCACAGTGAGGACAGTTGTTGTGTAATGCCATTTTTCAGCACAAGATAGGCTATACATGGCAGCCAGAGTAAATGGTGAACGAATAAGAAGGGAAAACCCCCAGAAAGAATCAGTGACCCACTAGACCAACAACACAGGCACTTGATTCCGGGGTAAACTAATGCACACAGTCACCAGTGTTAATTTTTGAGTGTATACATTAGTTTACCCCGGAATCAAGTGCCTGTGACCAACAAGTAGGTCTTCGCAGAAACCTACCTGTTGGTAAAATAAAATAAAAAAAATCCTCTATTAATTATTTCTTATGTATAATACATTAAATGGTCTGAACTCGTGGGCACCAATTAAAACTTATACATCTGCACATGAAATCTGAAGAAAAATGAATACTTTCAGTGGTAATCAGCCGATTTCAACGTACTACTTGCTGCCATGTTGCGTGCAAAGCGTTTTCACTCCCACAGACCTGACCTTGCCTTCCGCCCTAGACCTCTGTCGCCAAAACTGCTCGAACATCTTCCACCGGCACACTTACGCTAACCCTAAAACCTTTCTTCTCCTATCTTCTCCTTCCACATTTTCTATTACCTCTCCTACCACTGTCCATTCCATTCTCATTCAAGATTCCACAAGTAACAATTTCTCTATCTCTCTCTCTCTATATATATCTATCTTTCTACACAACTTTCTTTATATCCACATTAGTAGGCAATATCTTCTACATTCATTTCCCAGTCATCTCAACATCCTTTTTTTCTTATAATCATATATACTGCAACATTTATCACACACTCTTGCAGACAACAAGTCGCATTCATACGAGCAGCAGAGAGGCTGAACCCTACAACTTTTTAGAGACCTTATTTTTGAAAACTAAGGGTTCCTACGAAGGCTGAAAAAAGAAGTTTTTGCCTTAACAATGAAAACTTCTCTAATTGACCAGATTTTTTCCGATTTTTTCACGTGCTGGTCACTACGCGTATGTCGTTCAGCCTCTCTGCTGCTATAAATTAAACAGCCAGTATAAATATTATCAATAATGAGTATTGGAGAACCACACTCAGCTAGATTAGCTCGAGAGCGACTAGAGGCAATTAGAAAATATTTACCTGTTCGTGATTTAGTTAAACAACAACTACAATCTCGTCAGGAATCTCAGGTTGAATTTGAAGAGGATACAAAACGGTTATTTAAACCTATCACTGAGACCACTAAAAGTCTTCTTCCTGCATTAGAAAAAACCGCTGAAGCAACTGGAAAAATAGGAAAAAGAACAAAACAGACAAAAGAGATTTTACGTGGACTTCCAGCCGAAATAGCTGCTGCTCAACCAATACAACAAATAACCTGAGGGCGCTGAAGCACTAGCCCCTGAACCAAAATCAGTAGATCCTATAATTAATGCTGAACTATTAAATAAATTTGATGAAGTAACTATTAAAACAATTAACAACATTGAAAACCTACAACAATTGGCTGAATTTGCTATGGATAATTTTAATCAAAGAAATAAATTAATGAAACCTAAATACGCTAAAAAATATTAAAAGCAGTGAACAATGGCAAAAATCATTATATCGCATATACATGAATGTTCAACAAGCTAGAGCTGATGATCCATTATATCGGGTTTATATTAATAAATCAATGATTTAAAACAATTAAGAAAACAAGAAGAAGAAAAGGAAAGAAAAAAACGTAGAAGGCAACAATCTCCAGAACCATTTGAGCAATTACTTCGTGATTATCCAGAATCATTCAAAACACCATCGAAACCAAGTAAAAAAGCATCACAACGAACACCACGACAATTTGAATTATCACCAATATCATCACCACAACTCAAATTACCATCACCAGAGCAACCAATACCACGACTACAAACACTACTACAACGACAACAACAACAAGAAGAATCACAACAACCAGTCAGAATAACAGAGGAAGAATATCAAGATCCTGGCGCAACTGGAAGTGGTTTAGGAAGTGGTCTTATTACCTGTCCCTATAACGTTCTTGCTGACGTTAATCGACTAGAAATCCTCATTGGAGGAAAACGAGCTGGTAATAATTCCCCAGAAATCATTAATGAAGCAGCTGATATTTGTCAACGATTATTTACAGGCGGAATTATGGATATTAATGTGTATCGGTCCCTCATTAATGAAATCGCCGATCATTATCATAGTGACTAAGTATGTAATTAGTGATAAAGTCACTTAATAATAAGATGATCATACACAATACTCGTGGACCTACCATGGTCAGGGTAATAAACTCTCGATTACCGGTATACAAAACAACCTACGGAGATGGACTAGGTGATGTTGTTCAGGGTCTGTTTAGAAGAATAGCCCCAAAAGCAATACCGACTGCAAAACAACTAGGAACGAAAGCTATTGATGTTGTTCGTGAAAAAGGTATAGGCGCTGTTGGTAATATTGCTAGCAAAGCATTCTCAGCAATCAAAGATAGACTATCACGATTAATACGCAGACCACAAGCGACCCGACCTCAACCTGTGAAATTGGCCAGCACTGAAGTGATGTCCGCAAGTGTAAGTAAAAAAATAAATCAAGCCGCTAATCAAAAACTAGCGGAGTTGGCTGATGTCCCGATGTCAGACAAAGAAAAATATATAACCGCTAGTCTGATAGCAGGAAGTGGTCTCTCTTCGAGGAGTGGTCTTCGTGTTAGACGAAGACGATAATAATAAAGATGTTTAAGCGCATATCTGACCCCGCGTTTGACATGGATGCACCAGTTCTCAAAGATGAGTCTGTGCGTGATTATCAGTATTATTCTTATGACGCACGAATGCCAAATCAGCGTGGACGAATTGAACTACAGGTTCAGGATACAAGTAGATATTTCTTACCCGCTGAAGCATTTATTGAAGTAGAAGGTGAAATTTTAAATAACGTTGCTCCTGCAGCACCAGCACCATACGACGCTGATGTTAGTGTCGGCTTTGTTAATAATGGTATTATGGCGTTATTTGATAGCGCTACGTACATGATTGACGGAAAAAATATTGAATCAATCCAGAAAGACGTCGATGTTGCCACAACAATACTAGGCCTTGCAAGATACAGCGACGATTACTCAAGATCAGCTGGTCCATCAATGATGTTTGTCAAGGATACTTCTGACCACCCTGACAGTAGAAATCAGGTTACTCGACAGCCCAATAATCGAGCTGTTCCTCCTGCTGCTGCTGCTATTGAAGATCTATATTTTCCAAATCCAGAATTTAACTTAGGATTTGCAGCACGTAAATCAATGTTGAAAGATAACAGAAGAAATTTTTCATGTGCAATTCCACTGTCACATATTTTTGGATTCTGTAGAAATGTCAGAAAAGTCATTTTCGGAGCCAAACATACGGTTGTACTTGTACGAAAAGGCAATGATAATGATGCATTATGGAGACCCATTGGTGATCCTGGTATAGTAGTACTAACAAAACTTTCATTGTGGATGCCAGTGATGACCCCCTCGATATCTGAAGAACAACGGTTACTTTCTTTTATGGATCAAGGTGGTAAATCAACGTTGTCATGGTTGACTATGACCACAGATGTTGTAGAGAACGCTGTTAATGGTTTATTTACGTGGCAAATAGCTTCTCAGCAAGGTGTTTCTGCACCAAGACATATATTTATTGCGTTTCAAAATACTGCACGATTAAATAATCAGACACAAAATATTATGGTATTTGATAAACTCGGTGTTTCTGAGGTTTCATTAAGGATTAATGGACATCAAGAACCATCTGAGGATATATTACTGAATTTCGATCAAAATCATGTAGCACGTGCCTATCATCGATTAATGACATTCATGGGCCGTGATCAAAACATTGATACTGGTTTACAAATATCGCAGCTAGATTTTACAACGCTGTATCCGATTTATTACTTTTCGCTTGAACATTTAAATTTAACCAGACAATCTGTTGTAGATATACATTTTCGAGCTCGTGTTAATAGAGATGTTGGAGCTATTCCTAATTATAGAGCAATAGCCGTTGTACTCAGCGATAAATCGATGTTACTCGAAGGTGTTGGTGGACGAATGAGAGTTATTGATGCTCCAGTAGAAAACATGTAATTAGATCGTTCATAATATTATAAATGTCATATCATCACGTTAGTGTGAGTCTGACTCCTGGTCAGATCAAAAAGCTGCAATCAGCATCAAAAAATAACTGTGGAATAAAAATATCGCTAAAGCGAGAACAGATGAGTGGTTCAAATAAACTATCGTTGACCGAGCGTCAGTTCAAAAACTTCAATGACGCTAAAAAATCAAATAAAGATATAAAACTTAATCTTTCTGCGGGCGCCATCAAAGATATTGCTAAGACGGGTGGTATATTTCCACTTCTCGCAGCAATACCAGCATTAATAGCCGCTGCAGCCCCAGCTGTTGCAAAAGCAGCTGCATTAGGTGCTGTTGGAACTGCTGCTGGAATGGCATTAAAGAAAGCAACCGGACAAGGAATAAAAACCTCCAAAAAAAATGGGAAAAGGTCTAAGACTACCAGGAACCCCGCATTCGTGGTACGGAAAGGGTCTAAGACTACCAGGAACCCCGCATTCGTGGTACGGAAAGGGTCTAAGACTTCCCGGGACAGTTTACTAATATCACCCATGTCCAATTTTGATTTACTTAATGCTGCTAAAAAATTAAAAATAAAAAACTTCAGAGGCGTTTTTATGCGCGATCAATTACCTACCGTTGCAATGCAACATGAAACCGGTATCATTAATCCCGATAAAAACTCTGGCCCAGGCACGCACTGGGTCGGATATGCAATTGATCCACGTGGAATTATTTATTTCGATTCGTATGGACTAGCACCACCAAAAGAATTTTTAGAGTACGTTACCAGCGATAAAAGTATTCCAATCTGGTATTCAACGCTACCAACACAAAAAATAACTGATCCTCCAATATGCGGTCGTGAAACCCTCGCTGTGCTTGATGCTGTATCAAAATCAACAGCGCCACCTCATAAAGTCGTGCACGCGTTCACTACTGAACGGTATACCACGTCATCACACTTAAACAGATATCAGTAAATATAATGGTAGATATTTATGGAAGATCCTCAGGTAGAGCTCAGAAGGTCGTTTTATCTAAATATGCAACTCTTGATCAGCTCAGAAATGAAATCGATGATTTATTAAATATCACAAGTGTGGATCAAAATGAAGTCGTCGTTTTTCAGGACAAACAAGGACGATTAAAAACGAGTAACATACAACTACGAGATGTACTTGTACGAATTCCCAACGCGGTTGTTAATAATATCGTTACTTTTACTGATCAAGGTAAAATACAGGATTCCGGTAAATCAGTTAACGACTATGTTAAGAAAACCGGTGATGTATTTACCGGTGCCATTATTATGTCAGGAAGAAAAATTACATATCTTATGAACCCAACCTCGGATACAGACGCAGCAACAAAAAAATACGTCGATGATCAAGAATCCAAGTACGTGTCAGTGCGCGGTGGTATAATGCGTGCATTTCTCGACATGAATAATAATGGTATTAATAATCTCAGAACACCAGAAACAGATTTTGACGCTGCAACGAAGAAATACGTCGATGATAGCAATAAATCATTAATGATAGTCAATGATGAAATTACCGCTGTTAGAACTGATTTTACCAATCACGTGCAAACGTTTCTGAATTTCCGTAGAAATATAAACAGATCTATTCATGACTTTTTTGGAAATCCACCAGTCGTTGACATAAAACTTACCGACATTAACATGAAAATCAACGATATTGTTAGTGGAATTCCTAATATCGTTGAAAAAACGAATCTAGTAACAAAGTTTCTTGCTGGAATGCCTCACAAGCAGATCTTCAACGTAGTATACACAGTAGCATCAGGATTAGGAGTATGGACACTGCAAGATAATACTCTCAAACACACCGCAGAAATTACTGGCGTATACAGGATGTCTATATTTAGCATAGCAAAATTCAGTATATTTACTACATTTCCATGGCGTCATTCAATCGATACTTTTTCTGGAGTTGTATCCATTATAATAAATAAAGATGCTGAAGAAACATTTCTGCTGGAGGCATCTGATAAAAATTTAACCAGAGCACTATACTGGTGGTGCTTGGAATTTGTATGTGAAACTCCTCAATTAGTTATCTAGATAAATATAATGAATCAAGAGTCATTTATCGACGTTCAACGTCACAGATACGCTCAAGTATGTGAGTGTCAAACCAAACTAAAAAATATCATCGACGATTACACGATAAAGGTAAAAAAAATATCGGCGACGTATGGTTGTTATTGATATAATGGTATACTCGGTTTCTGCTGTTATTGCTGGAACTGGATTATTACTATCAACAATAACGATGACAGCGCCTGCAGTTGTAACAATTATAGTTTCCACGGCAACAACATGCGCAGGTATTTTCAGTATTATCGCTAAGAAAATATCTACGTGTACAAATGATAAACTAAACGAGTACATAATGAAATTGCACACAGCAACAGCATCTTATTCTAAACTATCATCGTATCTTTCGGCGTACCTCAGCGATGGTAAAATATCCGATGAGGAGTTCGCAACGATAATGGAAACTTATCATGAGGCATTCAAAGTGGATTCTAATGATAAAGTGGAGGATTGAATTTCCGCTCTATTAAAATAATAATTAATTACGGAGTATTTTAAATAATGTCATCGTTAGAATTATTACAGCAGATCGTAGCTAATACAACGCCGTCAAAAACTACTATGATATCATTAAGTTCAACCAATCCTGAATTTAGCGTTAATTTTCCCTCTGCAATTGCAGCAAGCGAGATAGCATTAGCACGATTACGAGTTTATCATAGTTGGCCAAATATCAGGTCAAAACTGTTTGGTGGACAACCAGCAAATAATTCACTGGTATTTGCGAATAAGAACAAACCTGACGGTAGTCCTGATTGGCAAGTTGTTGGAATTTCAACGGGCAGTTATCAAATAGAACAGATTAATGACGAGTTCCAACGCAGAATTAAATCTATCACAGGGAAAGAATCTAAAATAGCGATCACTGTTTACGAACCAACACTATCAGCGGTGATTGAAATAAATTCTCCTGATTACCTCGTAGATATTTATCAGAGTTCGATCAGATCTGTGTTAGGATGGCCTGAAGTCGCACCTATTTATAATGGAGTTTCAGAACCAACTAAAAATAAATTTAAAACGAGTGAAGAAAAATTCATTAAAAATCCAGAATATCGAGAAAAACATCCATGGAGATATATAAGATTTGGATTTCCAAACGACGATAGATATTACTTTACCGATTTTGACGGTAAAAGAATTCCCAAGATAAATAGATCAGCACTTACTGTTATCAGGACGCCAGGGGCGCGGGATCGAGATATTGTTGATGAAGAACTTATTAAACAGTTTTTAGATACTCTTAAACCTGAATACGATAAAACGTTTAATGATTTAAGAAATTTACTTATTTCATTATCACAACATTATGACGATAACGTAAAGCAGCAAATAATCGAGTCAATAAAACACTTAAATGGTATCTTATTCGATTTATACATCGCCAATCGAAGTATTATAAACATTGCGACTGAACTCGATGGAAATTGTTACACAGAAAAAGATTTACAAACATTTATTATACCAAATTTAAATAACGCTAAAATGAAAAAATCACTTGACGATCTTATTGAAGAATATTATCCCGGAGTAATTGAATCATGGAGAAAAATAGCCCCACCACCGGTTATACTAAAACATAATAACAACCCTTTTAATGCCGGACGTCACATATCGCCGGGCATTGTAAATATAACATCAGTAATTGCAGTCAATCTGGTATGCGATATTATTGAAGGTAGCTATCAGGTAGATCTTTCTAAGTCTAACCAGGTCCAGCAAGGGTATATATTATACACATTTTCCCCGCGCGATCCACCCGGTTGGTTGATTGTATCAGAGCCAATAAATCCCGTATATCTACCTGTACACAACCCGTTACTATCAAGGATACACTTTAAACTTACAGACCAGGTAGGTCACATTCTGGATTTGCAAAATGAAGAACTAAATATAAATCTGTATGTGAGATCATAACAAAAAAAAATATCCGGATGCATAGTGCTTGTCTATGATACCTGAAACATAATGGTTGGTATGCAATACAGCATAGCATATACTTGTCAATATATATATAACCTTGCCGGCGGTCTCATTCAATGCTAATCGGCAACTTTCCCTATATATTGTGGCAACCAGTAACTGACAAAATAATAATACTTTATTCTTTGTTTACATAAAATCCGCGCACAGATTTCTCATAGTGCACACAGGCAATCGAAATCTATTGTCTAGTTACTCTGTCTAGAAGGCTGTGGCTGCATAATTAGCTCTGTTATTGATTATTCCATAACGGCTATATCTTAGTGCTAACATTGCCTGTATCTGTGTGGCCGATTACTGCGTAAAGTTATTTTAAGAATGCGCTATGACTAAATCAATCTCCTTGGTTACGGCTTACGCATAGACTCAGTGTTAATGCAGAATTATATATATTTCTATATTTTTTGGAAACTAAAAATATAAAATCCCATTTTACACAGAAAACTGTGGTTTTTGTTAAGAACACTGTAGTTTTTAGGAAATAGGCTATTGTGCTTTTGGTAAACACATATTAACTTTTTCAGTATATATTTATAACAATGTCCGATAGCTCATTGCTAGCGTGTTGAAACTCTCATCCTGGCGTCGGTGGTTCGAAACCCGAGAAAGGCAAATTGTCTGCGGAGGCGATTTTAGGCCAAGATTTATAATCTATTGGGGGCCTTGGCCAGCCCCAGTCTATTTGTGAATAGAAATTAGTATACCTACCCACGTGTCAACACGTAGTAGGTGTCAGTTTTGCACCCCTACGGATTTGATACCTGGGGGTGGGTGTGCTAGTTTATATATTCACAAATAGAGAAAAGGCCATCATCATCATTGTATATAACCATCATCTTCATTGTATACAATCATAAATCGTCCTTAATTAAGTTTATATGTGACCTCTGAACTTGCTCGGATGTCAAAAGGCAACCGGGGGGTTCACAAAGGTCAAAATGTGCCGTCCGCAAAAATCAACATCACATGACCATAAAAATATATAATCATTGTTCATCAATCAGTTTATGTGTGACCTCTGATCCTACTAAGATGTTGTTTGACACCTTAGGGGATCACATGGGGTTTGTGTTTCGTCTTTCGGAATTTCCTCTAGTCCTACTAAGATGTTGTTTGACACCTTAGGGGATCACGTGGGGATTAATTCAGAATGCTCCTGAACTTGCCAGCATGTTATATAACAAGCTAGAAGTTCATATGGAGTTGTGTTGTGATATAAGTTTTGTAAAAATATAGTACCGTCCAAAAATATTATTTTTATATTAAATATACATTTATTATATAATGAATTTTGAAAATATCAATGTCATTGTTTCTGCGATTAAAAAAATTACAACATAACGGTATCAATGTATCTGACAATCTTAATGCTGAAAAGATTCTATGTGATTTTGACTCATTACAACAACGAAAGAACGAGAACAGATTCACGCTATCTGCTGATTATAAATTCATGAAAGTTATCCAGCAAGGAATGTTAAAGTCACTGGCAACTGTCACGGATGATCAGGTAAAGTTGTTTGTGCCTCTCTCAAACGCTATTGACAAAATCAAGCTAGAATTATCTCATGAATACGAACAGAAAAAGATTATGAACTTTCGTATAAGACAGTTAAGAGAGCATTGTGAAAATACGAGTGAAAATGACAGCCATAATGAGAGTTCTGGACCATTGACTGTGGTAATAGCTAAACAAAATCCTTGGGAAAACTAACATATTCTGCCTAGTATATATATAATACAACCTACACACATGGATATTGACAAGTATATTTTATATATTGTCTCAAAGAACCAACCATTATGTTTCAGTAGGTATCATAGACAAGTACAAAATATATATAATATTGCCCGTGCTTGTTGTGCAAAGTTTTTCGTTAGATTTCCTCGTTTTCGTTGGGTCAAAACCCCAGGAAGGTTAACGGGAAATAACATTAGGTTTAAAATTTGTTGATCAAATACTGGTTTTTTCCAGTTCTTTTGCTCGTATTGTGTAGATTTTTATGATCATTTTGCTAGCGAATTACGATAAAAATCCGGAAAGAACCAGTATTTGATCAACAAATTTAAAACCTAATGTTAATTTCCGTTAACCTTCCTGGGGATTTCACCCAACGAAAACGAGCAAACTCAACGAAAAACAATGATAAAATCGACTAAAATGCCTGAAAAAATCAACAAAATAGCGTAAAAACGAGAAATTTGATAAAAAATCGAACAAAATAAAAACTTTATAAAAAATAGTTAAATCTGATTAAGTAAAGAATGTTTTGTGCCATCGAATATAGTTTATGTATCTTTTGCTTAACCCACTTCTGGAGA